>JBBGZY010000082.1:4200000-4370000 GCA_037952925.1 Lithobates clamitans
CCGCTGGACTGATGGCAATTGTAGCAGGTAGAGTGTTTTACCGCTCAGGTGGATCCAGACCCAGATGTAAGGTTAAATGTGAAGCCTTCAGAGTTGAAGAGTCCCAGGTGCTGGCTAAATGCTGAGTAGAGCAAGGTGTTGGATAGAAAGATCTGGATGCCGCACACTGGATAAAGTAGAAAACTTGTCTTTATTGTAGAGATAGGACCATCAAAAGTACAAGACAATCATGCAGGATGTACAGGATCAGCTGACGCATTTCACACTCGAAACTGAGTGCTTACTCATAGCCAAACTTACTGCCATCCATCTGTTTTTAAGCGGATCTTATCGGATGGATGGCGGGTGTCAGCACATCGCTGAGATCTGCCTTCCAATAGAAGTCAATGCGTGACTTCTATTGGAAAACCGACAGGCAGACCGATCGCGTGAAAGGGGCCTAAAAGTCTCTGTTAATGGAAAGAGCCGGAAAAGACAGTTTTTATTCCCCAAAACATTTAAAGAGACGATTTCCTTTTAAAGAAGAAGACACCAACCTATAGGCTAAATGCCCCAAATTGATGCCTCATTTTTTTAAGCGTCTAAAAAAAAAATTTAAGTTGTCCTTCAAAGATTCTGGTGTTCTGAAGGATAACAAGGCAGAACGGGCATGGGAGGCTTGCTCTGTGAACTTCAAGCCAGCACTAGCCACTACTTGTGTAGTGAGGACCTTAGACCTCTGGTTAAAGCAATTACGCTTCCTGCTGGAAAGTGACACCCTGAGGGATGAAATTTTGGTTGCCCTTCCTTCTCTTAACAAAGCAGTAGCTTACAAAGCGGATGCCTCTAGGGAGCCAGGTACATTTTTCAGGTAGATCAACAGCTCTAAAAAATGAAGCCAGAAGAGCGATTTGGCTCAAGTCATGGAGCGGGAATGTTGCTTCAAAATCAGAATTGTGCGCTCTGCCATTTTTGGGGGAGCTCTTGTTTGGAAAAGAACTGGAGTCAGTCCTGGAGAGGACTGCAGACAGGAAAAAAGGATTCCTCATTCCAAGAAAGCAAACCATGAAAATTTTTTGTCCCTTTAACTGCTAGCCGAGCAGCTGCCGCAGTTATACTGCGGCAGGTTGGCATTTCTTTGAAACGGCACAGCAGGCGCGTGTGCGCCTCATGTCCCCGGAGCCGGTGCATGTGCCCGGCGGGCGCGATTGCTTGTGACATAGCGCGAAACGGGATCTGTGTGTAAACACACAAATTCCGGTTCTATCAGGGGAGAGGAGACAGATCGTGTGTTCATACTAAGTATGAAAACCGATCGGTCTCCTCCCCATGTCAGTCCCATCCCACCTACAGTTGGAACACACCTAGGGAACACAGTTAAACCCTTGATTGCCCCTAGTGTGAACCCCTTCCCTGCCAGTGACATTTATACCATAATCAGTGGCTATTTCTAGCTCTGATCGCTGTATAATTGTCAATGGTCCCAAAATGTCAAAAGTGTCAGATCTGTCCGCCGGAATGCTGCAGTCCTGATAAAAATTGCAGATCGCCGCCATTACTAGTAAAAAATAAATAAATAAAAATGATATAAATCTATCCCCTATTTTGTAGACGCTAGAACTTTTGCGCAAACCAATCAATATACGCTTATTGCGATTTGTTTTTTTACCAAAAATATGTAGAAGAATATATATCGGCCTAAACTGATGAATAAATTTGTGGTTTCTTTTGTTTTTGGATTTTTATTATAGCAAAAAGTACAAAATATTGTTTTTTTTTCAAAATTGTTGGTCCTTTTTTGTTTATAGCGCAAAAAAATAGGATTTTTAAAACGGCTTACCTGTAAAATCCTTTTCTTGGAGTACATCATAGGACACAGAGCCTCAAGTAATTACTTGGTGGGTTATGGGCCTACCTTCAGGTGTTGACACTGGTATAACCAATACAGGAAGTTAACTCCCCTATATAACCCCTCCTCCTTCCAGGAGTCCTCAGTTTTTGTAGCCAAGCAATATAAGCAATATACTCTCACCCCATAAATCAGAGGGGCGGGAGCTCTGTGTCCTATGATGTACTCCAAAAAAAGGATTTTACAGGTAAGCTGTTTTAAAAATCCTATTTTCTTTATCATACATCATAGGACACCGAGCCTCAAGTTATTACTTGGTGGGATGTCCCATAGCAATGCTACTTGAGGGGAGGGAGACACAACCCGTAGGGCACCCCCAGACCTTGAGGAATTATACTGCTGCTTGCAGCACACTGCGCCCGAAGGCGATATCCTCATACCATTTTACATCTACTTGATAAAATTTTGTAAATGTATGCACTGAAGACCAAGTCGCGGCCTTGCAGATCTGAGACATGGAGGCCTGGTGACATACTGCCCAAGAAGCACCAACCGCTCTGGTAGAGTGCGCCTTAACTTGAAAAGGGAATCATTCCCTTTAAATCATAAGTTTGAATTATAATTTGCTGAATCCACTTATCCACAGTGGATTTTGACACTGCCTGTCCTTTTTTAGGACCCTCTGGCAGAATAAATAAGACATCAGTCTTACGAATCTGAGCAGTTTTCTTTAAATAGATCATCACTGCTCTCACCACATCAAGACAATGTAGTGACTTTTCTACCTTGGAACATGGTTTTGGAAAAAACAATGGCAGGACAATATCTTCATTCAGATGAAAGCCTGAAACCACTTTTGGCAAAAAACCTGGAGGAGGGCGTAACACCACTCTGTACTCATAATAATAATCAAATAAGGCTCTTTACAGGATAGAGCAGCCAATTCTGAAACCCTCCTTGCTGAGGATATAGCAACCAAAAATATCAGCTTCCTAGTCAGAAGGACTAAGGCAGTCAACTCCTGTCCTCGGGACCCACCAACAGGCCAGGTTTGCAAGATAACTGAAATACATCACAGATGATATAATTTGCTGCTCAGTGATTGCAGTATTCTAGTCTGCATTTCCCCAAGGTAATACTTAAATTCTGGCCTGTTAGTGGGCCCTGAGGACCGGAGTTGAGAACCACTGGACTAAGGGAACATGCTGTAATGGTTTGAATGGCGGTTTTTGTAACACTGACAAAACTAAATTCAAGTCCCAAGGGCTTAAGGGTGATTTAACTGGCGGATTAATCCGCATCACTCCTTGCATGAAACCCTGGACTAAAGAATGCGTAGCAAGTGGTCTTTGAAATAAAATTGATAAGGCTGAGGCTTGGCCCTTAATAGTACTCAGGGCCAACTTCATCCCTACGCCTACTTGTAGAAAGGCAAGAATTCTGCCTCTAATATATCTCCGAGGGTGCCAACCTTTGGATTCACACCAGGAAACATAAGCTTTCCAGACTCTACAATATATAGCTCTAGAAGCTGGCTTCCTAGCATTAATTAAAGTAGAAAAAACTGCCCCGGAAAGCCCACGTCTTTTCAGAATGTGGGTCTCAATAGCCAGGCCGTTAAATTTAGCATTCGTAAAGTAGGATGGAATATTGGCCCCTGTGAGAGCAGGTCTGGCCTTAGTGGAGGGGACCACAGATCCTCCACTGCCATCTTTATGACCTCTGCATACCATGACCTTCTGGGCCATGCTGGTGCCAGAATTACCGGTTTTCTTTCCAGCTTGATCCTGCGAAGTCGAGGCAGCAACTGAATAGGGGGAAATGCATAGATCAGTAAAAGCTGATCCCACAGTATCACCAACGCATCTGTTCTGCATGCGAATGGATGCTTTGTTGTGGACACAAAGTTGACTAACTTTATGTTGCACTGGATCCTAGAAGATCTACATCCGGGTCCCCCATCCTTGACAAACAGCCCGAAACATGTCAGGGTGAATAGACCATTCCCCTGGGAATAATCTGCTGGCGGCACATGTAGTGCGCGTGCCAATTCTCTTTTCCCGGAATGAAGACCTAACTTGGGCCGGAATATTTCTTCCTGCCCAAGTTAGAATATGGTTCACTTCTCTCTGCACTGAGAGATTCTTTATGCCCCTTTTGGTGATTGATATAGGCCACAGCTGTGGCATTGACGATTGGATCCTGTTGGGACAATCCCTTAACCTGGAAGTCCAGGCTTTTAGAGCCAGACGCACTGCCCGAATCTCTAGGATGTTGCTGGGCAAGGCTCTTTCGGTACTTGGACAGTTGTCTTCTGTCATTACCACTTACCAGATAAGTGGTCTGAAGGATTTACCCTTTAGGACATTCTTTAGTAACCACCAATTGAGGCTTTGGGACAGCCGCATTGGCAAGTCCAAAGCTTGGATCGTTTTGTTCCAAGCAAATAGAATACTGTTTTGCAACATTCTCGAATGGAACTGGGCAAAGGGAACTGCTTTGAATGAAGCCACCATCCTTTCTAACAACCTCATGCAAAGGCGAATGAAGGGACCTCCTTTTGACCTGACTATCCGCACCAACTCTTTTATGGAGTTGTGTTTTTTTTTTGTTTTTTTTTTCTTTCTGGGCAAGAAGACCCTTTTTCTGGGCCGTAACTATGATCAGACCAAAATACTGCAGCCCTTTTTTAGCGATTTTAATGGAGACTTTACTAGGTTGAGAACGCAACCCAGACCTTTCCAGGTAACTGGTTGTAATGCGTACACCTTACTCCGAACAGCGATTGGTCTATTAGCAATAGATCGTCTAGGTATGCCAAGACTGTTTAAGCCCTGTGCCCTTGATCTGGCTACAGGTGGGGCTAGCACCTTTGTGAACACTCGAGGTGCTGTAGCTAGCCCGAAGGGCAAGGCTATAAACTGAAATGCTGCTGTTCTACTTCGAACCACAGAAACCTTTGGTGAGCGGGAAATATATGGACATGCAGATATGCATCCCTGATGCCGATAGGCGCCAGAAGTTTTCCTCCTTGCAGGATAGAAACTACTGACTTGGTCGACTCCATAGAAGGAGCGGCTCTTCAGGAACTGATTTAGATTCTTTTAGATCTAGAATGGATCTGTTGAATTTCTGCATGGCTCTGTACATGTACAGGAAACGCATGAAAAAGGCAGCAAAGGTTCCAAGGAACCTAAGAAAAAACAGAACTATCAGCTGACTCTACTAGAGGTAGCTTGAAAGAGGCACAAATCATCTCTGCAAGAGGTTTGTACCAGCAATATCTCAGATTGCGAGGCTGAAAAAAGTTCAACTCTAGTTGTCTCCTCTGCAGAGGAGTACTTGGTTTGCCTTTCTTCCCGATTACCTGAGGGTAATCCTTCATCCTCTACCCACTGTTACCTTGATAAGGGATCTCAAGTGGGGGATCTAACACGCTTCCCATCCTTGGATAGCGGATGCGATTAAAGTTGCTAATTTTCTTTCTAGGCCCTGCAGGGTGGAGGAAAAACGCATCTTCAATCATGTATACAGGGGCTGAATATTTTCTCCTCTTAGGCTCAGTTTCCACTAATGCCACCCCAAAGTTGCGTGATTTTACCGTGATCTTTTGCCGCCGAGAATATGCCTGTGTATTCTAGAGGTTTATGGACCTCAAGTCGTATCAAAGTGGTACCAAAGTAGTGCAGGGACTACCTTGAAGTCACACAGATCTGAACAATATTTCTTGGAAATCATGCCCTAGAGCAGTGATGGCGAACCTTGGCACCCCAGATGTTTTGGAACTACATTTCCCATGATGCTCAACTACACCGCAGAGTGCATGAGCATCATGGGAAATGTAGTTCCAAAACATCTGGGGTGCCAAGGTTTGCCATCACTGCCCTAGAGTCTGACGGTGGAGGCCGTCACCGCTGCCTAGAGGCAGCTGCCCCTGCGCAGGGGAAGGAATCCCTTTAAGTGACTTGTCCAAGGTCACAGGGAGCCAACGTAAGGACGAGGTCCCACGTCTTTCAGGAAGCCTCCCATGGCTACGCTGGCCTTCAGAGTAGTTAACCTGTGAGGAGTGGCTCCTTCACTAGTGAACGCCAACATGTGGATCTGAACCCATGTCTGTCAGGAAGACTCCCATGGCTGCACTGGCCGTTAGCGTACTTAACCTGTGAACTGTTGTGGCTTCACTTTAAATAAAAGGACATTTATACCTTCTACTGGACAAAAGAGCTTTACTGCTAGAAATCATTTGGATGTATTTCACCAAACCTTCCCCAATGAAAAGGGAAACTAGTCAGACACCCTTTTTTGCAAGATGCTTCGGCTGACCAACCCTTTTAACCACAGGGTCTTAAGCATGCGTTTTAGCACAAGCGCAAGGCGAGACGCCTGGTGGATAGGGTCTTTTATGGTATCTATGGCGAAACATAGCGCCATTGGTAGGAGGATTTTAACAAAAAAATTCCAACTCCTTATCTGTTAGATGCTTAAGCAATTATGCATCTTTATTGATGCTGGAAATCGCAGCGTCTACTGCTGGTACTTTCCAACCTTTTTTCCTCCATGATAGAGAACTGAGAAACTCTTTGGAGGGAAAAAATTTTTATCCAGATGATCCCATTCAGCATAAATAAGCGCTGTAAAAGGTTGTTTTTTTTTTTAAAACCAAAGAAGGGACCTGGACTTTCAGCTTACTCTGTTAGGAGTAGTATAAAAAGTGGAATGAACCATCTCTGTAAGAGTTTGTACTATCAATCTGTCAGATTGTGAGGTTGCATAAGGTTCATCAACTGTTGTTTCCTCCGCAGAGGAAAATTTGGCTTGTTTTTCCCCCGTGATCACCTGAGGATAACACCTCATCCTGTGCCCACTGTTTCCTTGGAAAAAGAGGTTTGAGGTGGGGGAGGGGGATCTAGCATGCTTCCTATCCTCTTGTATGGAGAATGCGATTAAAGCCGCTAATCTTCCTTCTAAGCCCAACAGGGCAGAGGAGAATGCATCTTCAGTCACATACATAGGGTCTGAAGTGTGAGAAGCAGTTGCACCACCAATTGCTTCCAATGATTCACCCTGGCTTGCCATGTCAGGTATCTCCGGAGAGGATGACAGTGTGGAGGCATGACTGGAGTTCCCAGCGCCTGGGGGTGGAATCCTTGGTACCTTTGTGGTACACTGGAAATCAAATGTGCTAAGCACAACAGCAGAGGCACTTTAACAAATTATGGTATTTGCTGAACAATAGTTTTAGCAAAAGAAAACAATGTCACCATAAGGATCAGCCTTTAATGCCGAGTACCATAATATTTCCTGTGCTGGAAATGCCTGTTTAAACACCTTTACATGCCCAGCGCTCCTGTGTCTCTTAGTGTGACAGACTTCTGTCTTCAGCATATGAACTGAGAGCATCTGTGTTAAGCCTCAGGTGAGAACCTGATTACACATAAGTGTCAGCTGTTACCGCACCTCTCCAAGAGGGAAGGGGGAGGGGAATTTTTATCAGCAGTGTTTGTTAAGCTTCTAGTTTTAAAGGAAGACTTTATACAAAAAAATGCAAATGGCTGGTTTTGTATGTTCATAAACTACTGCTGTAACCCCTTTAGATCCCTCAGAAGAGGAACACCACCTGTTCAATTAAGGACTCCCCTCTGACTGCAGGGACCACACCCGCTGCTATAGCCAGACACAGAGCTGCTGAAAAAGCATCGTACTAGGTAAGTGTAATATACTCCCTCTAGAGGAGACATTTTAAGGCATACAGTTATACATTTTATATATATATATATATATGTATTGTTTGGAGAAAAAGGCATAGGTGGACTTTTCACAGTTCCTAGGCTTCTCCCCTTACCTTATCCTTGCTGCAGGATACTGCTGATTTAACAGACAGATCCAACTCTTACCCATCACGGTGAGCAGCGTAGTTAAACCTTCAAAGACTGGGGCCCTTTTAATAGGGGTTCCGCTCCTTTGGACCTGTATAGCACCCCTCAGGAACAACTTTAGGTAATATGAAAAACCAAAAAGAGTCCTGGTTCCTAGGGTCCAGCTCTCAAAGAGAAGCTTACAGGCAAAACCTCGTTCTTCAATGCGAGGCCCAGGTACCATCCTATGGCCTCAGTGGCGAGGATAGACCTGGTTGTGGAGGTTTTTTAAATCCAGCATGAATCCCTCCCTAGAGCTCCTTAGAGCACATCTTCACTTGTGACCAACACCTTAGACACTGGCGAAAAAACTGACTTCTGGAAGGAGGAGGGGTTATATAGGGGAGTCAACTTCCTGTATTGGTTATACTAGTGTCAAGACCTGAAGGTAGGCCCATAACCCACCAAGTAATTACTTGAGGCTCTGTGTCTTATGATGTACGATAAAGAAAATAAAAACCGCAGAGGTGATCAAATACCACCAAAAGAACGCTCTATTTGTGGGGAAAAAATGACATAAATTTTGTTTAGGTACATCGTCGCGCGACCACGCAATTGTCAGTTAAAGCGACGCAGTGCTGTATCGCAAAAAATGGCCTGGTCAGGAAGGGGGAAAATCCTTCCGGGGCTGAAGTGGTTAGGAGAACACAAGTCAAAGATCCTAGTAAACAGGAACAACACAAAGGATAGCAATACAATCATGGGAGAAAAGGGTTTCTTTTCAACCCTACCCAGTCAAAGGATAAACCCCAGTGCTTGCCTGGTGGAAGGGAGATTGGGGTCCTACCTTTCACCATGGCAAGCAGTCACGAACAAATTCATCCTGGATCTCATCGCCTTGTAAGTAAAGAATTAACAGCAATCTTGGAAGTCCTAGACGCATTTGACTCCCTCCTAAGAGGCAAATGTTCAAATATTTTCGGACAACATAACCGCAGTCTGTTACATCAACAAGCAAGGTGGCACAAAAGCTGTTTTAAGGCTTACCTGTAAGTACTGTGAATCTGTCCTAAACTTGCACTGTTTAGGAGATATTCAGAGTGCATACCGTGCCGGACCTTCAGAGCTCGTGCCATAAACGGCGGCTCCTGCACGCATGTGTGGCTGTGACATCATCGTGCCCCCGACCACTCATGTAGCCGGAGTCTGCGAACTCGGAAAGAAGACCAGGTGAAGATGGAGGTCCTCAGTGGTGACAGCACGACGCCGGAGGCCTTCGTTTTAAGGTAAGTCTTTTATTTAATTCTCATGCTGCTAGCATTAGTAAGTAGGCAAGTAACTAGACCAATAATGTCGTAAATCCCTGGAGTCTTCAGGAGGTGTTTTCACAGCTAAACACACCTTCCTGCCTGTGTTCCTTTAGATTAGGCGGCCTGTCAAAACTTGTAATGGAAGTGACGTTCCGTCGTGGCCATCTTGGTACACCCCGCACTCGGCCACACCTATGGGGCGTACACACGGTCGGACTTTTCAGCTACAAAAGTCCGACAGCCTGTCCGACAGACTTCCGGCGGACTTTCGGCGGACTTGCGGCAGACTTTCTAACGAACGGACTTGCCTATACACGACCACACAAAAGTTCGACAGCCTAGTACGCGGTGTGACGTACACCAAGTCCGGCGAGACTATAAAACGGAAGTTCAATAGCCCGTACGACACCCTTTGGGCTCCTTCTGCTAATCTCGTGTTTATCTCGTGTTAGTAGAAGTTTGGTGAGAGACGATTCGCGCTTGTGAGACTCGTATTTTTCAGTTCGTTTTAACTGTTGTTCAGTCTGTGCTTGTGAGGTTTGTATCTGCTTTTCAGTGCGTTTGGTCAGTTGGCATTGAGAAATCTTTTTTTTATTGTCCGCTCGTTCCTGATTTTCAGGTCGCTCTTCACAGGCCTTGCTGTTCTTCAGTGCGTTCTGTTTAGTGCGTTCTGACCAGCCGACCGTTTTGAAACCATGTTACCTGTACGTACTCGTCGTCGAGCTCGTGCATTGTATGTGTTTGGTGCTGCAGTTTATTCTTCAGACCAAGACCAGTCCATTAACAGGGCGAGGAGTTCATGGACCAAGAATTGGTTGCTCCAGCGTGACCAGTTCTGTCACATGCCATTGCTCCGTGAGATCCGTGAGAATAATCCTGAGGATTTCAGGAACTTTCTCCGGATGACGGACCCCGTTTTTGACCGTTTGTTGGCTTTGCTGACCCCCTATATCAGCAGGCAGGATACCTGCATGAGGCAAGCCATCACTCCAGAGCAGAGGCTAGTTGCCACGTTGCGGTACTTGGCGACAGGGAGAAGCCTGCAGGACCTCAAGTTCTCGACAGGCATCTCCCCCCAGGCTCTGGGGATCATTATCCCAGAGACCTGTTCTGCCATCATCCAGGTCCTGCAGAAGGACTATATTAAGGTAAGATATTTTTCTTTTATTAGCATCACATGTTCTTTTATGTAATCTTTGATAATGTAATGTATTTCTTGCCTCAAACACTACTTACCATCATTGCAATATAGTGTGAATGTCCCCTTTTTATCCTCACACATGCAGGATTTTTTTCCTGTTCTTTTTTGTCCTGCATGTATATTTTCCTTCAATAACCTCCCCAGCATGCAATGATGGGCACATATCCACCTAGTCTACTCATTTTGAATGTATTTTGTTTGAGTGTATTTAGTGTGCTTATAATTAGCAATTAGCTTGATTTCCCAACCCCCTCCCCCCCCACCTAAACTCAATCCAAATAGTGTGCTTATAATTAGCAATTAGCTTGATTTCTCAACCCCCTCCCCCCCACCTAAACTCAATCCAAATAGTGTGCTTATAATTAGCAATTAGCTTGATTTCCCAACCCCCTCCCCCCCACCTAAACTCAATCCAAATAGTGTGCTTATAATTAGTAATTAGCTTGATTTCCCAACCCCCCCCCCCACCCTCGTAAAAATTTGCTAGAATGTTCTGTGGTGTTGATTTGTATAAAGCAAATATATGTTGCACTTTGCAAAATGCATGTGCACTCTCCAAGTGCATTTGTTCCAGTGCTTTAGTAAATGAGCAGAAGCTCTGCTGATTTCCATCATCAAATCATATGCAAGCCACAAAGTGTTTTCATTAATTGCCCTTGCATGTGATTGTGTACTCCTTGCAACATGACTGCATTTTTACCTTACCTCATTTACTGTAAGCTGGGTAGCAACTGCACTTGCAGAGTGCGACAACTGCAGTCTTGTAGCCTTTTTAGTCCCTAAATCCCTGCGTGTCCTAAAAGTAATCTTTTTTAGGGATTTCACAACCCCCTAAAATGTAATCAATGTTCCATCAGAGGGGGTGAGCAATCTGATAAGTGTGCCTTTCCATATTAGTTCTTCCCGAAGATTTAAATTATTTAATGTTATACTGATGCTGGGGAATAATGTTTTTAATTGTATAATTTTCTTGCAATGTTATCTTCAAAATTAATGATTTTGGTTTTCTTGTTTGATTCCCCAGTTTCCTTCAACGCCACAGGAATGGCAGACTGTGGCATCCCATTTTGCCACCCGTTGGGACTTTCCCAATTGTGGAGGGGCTATAGATGGGAAACATGTCCACATCGTGCCACCACCCCATTCGGGGTCATACTATTTTAATTATAAGGGGTTTCACAGTATTGTTTTAATGGCGGTGGTGTCGACACACTATGAATTTTTATATGTGGACGTGGGGAAGAATGGCCGGATGTCGGATGGAGGAGTATTTGCCCAGACGGAGTTCTGCCAGCGTCTCCAGAGTGGTGGCCTGGGATTGCCACCTGATGCGGATAACGTGGAAGGACTCCCCTTTGTCTTCATTGCCGATGAAGCCTTCGCTCTGAGCAAGCACCTCATGAGGCCATTCCCCCAAAGAACCCTCACCCCGGAGAGGAGGGTTTTTAATTTCCGGCTGGCCAGAGCTAGAAGAGTGGTTGAGAATGCGTTTGGGATTCTGGCCAGCCGGTTCCGCCAGTTTCAAACCTCCATTAATTTGGCGGAATACAAACTTAATTTTATCATTTTATCGTGCTGCATCCTGCACAACTTTTTACACCAACATTCTCCAAATTATATGGTAACAGTTGGGCCTGAGGCCGAACTTATCGATGACAACCTTACGAGCCTGGATACTGTCCGTACTGGCTTGGCCCCCCAAAGTGCCCGTCAAGTTAGACAGCAATATGTTAATTATTTTATGGGTAGGGGGGCCATTGCAATGGGCCAGGATATCTAAATATTTTAAATAAAAAAAATCTTGATGAAATCGTGAATTATATTTATTGCTTGCCTTTCTTTTGGGCTTTCTCCTAGGTTATGGTCGAGCAGTTGTAGTGCCAACTGTATTTTCCTTTTAAATGTCTAAATAAGCTCCATTGCCACTGTAAACAACTTTTTTAAAATTATAACCAAACTGATACTGAGCATTGAAATAACAAACCACACATTTATTTAATTCCTAAGCAGATGTTTTTATTAATCGTTGTTATGCATTCAGTTATGCATTTAGTATAAAATGTTCCTAGCCAAAAATATAATGATATCTTAATAATTTAGAAAAATATAATTATAGTTAAATATTTTTACATAATCAAAAATACAATTTTTTGGGCATTTTGATTTTAGCAAACATGCTTTTTTTTAATTTTTTTTGGTTTTTTAAAATCCATTTTTTTTTTTTGGTTTTTTAAAATCAATTTTTTTTTGGTTTTTTAAAATCAATTTTTTTTTTTTTGGTTTTTTAAAATCTATTTTTTTTTTTGGTTTTTTAAAATCAATTTTTTTTTTTTTTGGTTTTTTAAAATCAATTTTTTTTTTTTTTTGGTTTTTTAAAATCAATTTTTTTTTTTTTTTGGTTTTTTAAAATCCCTTTTTTTTTTTTTTTTGGATTTTTAAGGTATTTTCTCTAAACAGCCCTTCTTTTTTAAATGCTGTTAAACAGCCATATAATTTGACCAAAAATAATAAAGAGAAGGCCCAGAATGGGGTCAGCAAACCAGGAAATGAAGGACATGATCGATGTTTTGGGGTTTCAAAAAGGGCATTTAGATTCGACCCAAAACATCAATCATGTCCTTCATTTCCTGCTGCATACAATCCAGCCGATTACGCATTTCATAGATCTCCCCATTCCAGGCCATTATTTGACCAATTAGCCGTTGGGCACTGTCTGAGGTGAAATAGTCACTTCTTGTACCTAAAGTGGAATGAAACAAAAAAATGTGTTTAGAAATATGCACACATACATAGTTTACCTTACCATAAAGCTGGTGTCTCAGACACTGACCTGGTGGGGTGCCCATGTCGCATAATTCCTGAACATCCTCGGGGGTGGCGCTGTTGCTTGACTCAAGCACAACCAGATAGAGTAGAAAAATTACATAAAAGAAAAGGCAGCCATGTATAGATTACCGTAAGCTGGTGTGTCAGACACTCACCTGGTGGGGTGCCCATGTCGCCCACCTCTCCTTCCTCCACATCCTCAGTGGGGCTTGGGCTGATTTCCCAAGTATGTTCTTTTGCTGGGGGGGGACTGGGTTCCTCTTGTTGGCTGAGTGATTTTTCCCCTATGTGAAGCAAAAAATTAATATACTTAGCACACAGATATTTTAGTACATACTAATCTTCAAACATTTGTAGTGAAGTGGTGTACAAATTGTCTGTTTGTGTAGAGTTCCTAGTAGACTTCAAGATTTTAATTTCTAAAGACATATCAAGATGGATAGATATCTAGATATCAATATCAAAATATATCAAAAAAATCTTTGGATCTCTCTCTCTATATATATCTATAACTAAATATAAATCTTCAATCTCAAACAAAATCTAAATCTAAAAATAGATATTAATTTAATTAAAAAAAAAGAAAAAAATTCTATATCTATCTATATATCTACCTATATATCTATATACATACATATATACATACATACATATGTATATATATATATATATATATGTATATATATATATATATGTGTATATATATATATATATATATATATGTGTGTGTATGTATATATATATATGTGTGTGTGTATATATATATATATATATATATATATATGTGTATGTATATGTGTGTATATATAGAGAGAGATATATATGTATATATTATATATAGATATGTAACGATGTTTATTAAAAGATCGTTTCAAACGATGCAAACAATCGTATAGGAATGAAAAGCACATGGAGCGGTATACGAGGTAATCAACACAAGATGAAAACACAGGTACTTACTTTTTTGCAACACTTTACGGATCCGTCTGAACTGATCCGGCTCCCTGAGTTTCAGGTCAGACCATCTTTTTCTAATTTGATCCTTGGAGCGCTGTACCCCAAAATAAGCCTGTAAAGTGTCCACCACCTTCGCCATTATTTTGGCCTTGCGCAAATTTGGACGGGCGTACGGCCCATACTTCCCATCATAGTCCTTTTTTTGAAGAATGGCCACCATCTCCACCATCTCTTCAAAGGACATATTGGAGGCCTTAAATCTAGGCCTCACAGATCTTGACGTTCCGGCCTCCGGGCTTTTTTCGCTACCTGAGGTAGTAAACATGTCATGTGTCTCCGCCATTATTCACCCCACTACGCGCCGTAACTAAAAATGGGCGGAGAACATGAGTTAAAATCGAACGTCAGGGGCGGGCGACGCAGGCGGAGTTTCACACATGCGTAGTGTATAAAGAGGGGCCTTGCGCACGTGTCGTACGTACGTTCTGTGCGCAGAATTAAGGGGCGGAGAACATGAGTTAAAATTGAACGTCAGGGGCGGGCGACGCAGGCGGAGTTTCACACATGCGTAGTGTATAAAGAGGGGCCTTGTGCACGTGTCGTACGTACGTTCTGTGCGTAGAGTCAAGGGCGGGTTATATGCGTAAACAAAAAGAACGTCAGGGGCGGGCCAAATAGGCGTAGTATTACGCATGTGCAGTGTATAAAGCGCTGTTACGTATTGTGTCGTACGTACGTTCTGTGCGTAGGTGATAGTGGACCAGGACGCTACTAAACGAAGGTAATTTAAAATTTATACTTTTGGTCAAGACTTTGTAGCAAGCGGCCTATATGGCTTGACAGATTGATGAGGCCTACATAGGGATAAGATGATGAGGGTTTAGCAGAAACCTAATAAGTGTTTGGACATGATGGAAGCATGACGTCGGATGATGGAAGCATGACGTCGGATCAGCGGTGCATGAGCAGAGAATACCCAAGGAGAGGGTACTAGATAACATGACGCCGATGCCAACCAAGATTGGCCAAAATTGGCCAATGATGTCAAGGGGTCAATCAGGTGACAAAATGACAAAAAAAAAAACAACAAAATACATGAAATAAGTGAAACAAAAATAATAAATGAAATAAAAGAAATTGAAAAGTAAGTACAAAAAAATATTAGTAATGATAGTAAAGTGCTCCTGAAATCAGAGACCATCCAACGGACCCTACCCATCTGGCGGATCATACGAAATCTATAGTATAAAAAAACAGAGGAAAAAAGTAAAGTAAGCAAAAAATGGACATGGTAATTCCACAGCACGAAACAGTCAACAGATTCCATGATGTGTGGACAAAATTTAATTCTCTGTTAAATCGACAACCCCCAAAACAGTGAAAAAAATAGTGGCGCTGAAAATAAAAATTCCTAAACACAAAGAAAAAACAAACCACAGTGCAACAAATACATATCTACAACATTGTGAAGCGTAGTGATATCAAAATAAGAAAATAACACCTAATTAGACATACACCAATGATGGTGAATAACCTGTTGGATGTATAGATAATGAAATAGTGTTCAAATGAATTATTATAACAAGTGATCCAAAAGAAATAATTAAATTCCCTTAAGATGAACACCCACAACGTATAAATGAGTAAAAAAGTCCATAGTAAATATTCAAATATGTGTAAAATAGTCCTTGACGTGATATAATGAAGAAATTCTGCCTAATGAATCTTCCACCACACCTCCCTGTTCGTGATTCCACTCCCCTATAGAAAATGCACTCACCAGCTATCTCTGCCTCACACTCTCGTGTTCGGCTTCACGCGCTTTGACCCACACAAAGGGGAGGAATAATGACCTCTGGACTCACACTGTCAGCATCCTGGGTTTCCACAAAAAATAATCTCCATATGTAAATAAAGAAGTGCTCCAATAGTGTGATAACATACTATAAATTTAATGAGAATACAAAAAACTCTTCCACCATTGCACTCATATAAAATCACATCAAGCAGAGAAATTTCCACAGCAAGAACACTCCAAACAGTATAACCCTGTGTATAACGGTCACGGCGGACCCAAGGTGTGTAGCAGTTGGTTACAGCCTCACCCACTCCTCGGAGCCGATCCCCCACTTCCTGGTGCAGTGTATCACGTCACAGCGTATCGCGTCACACGTAGATGCTGTATAGCCAGGCCCCAACATGTTTCGTCACAAGGACTTAATCATGGGAATCATGGAGATTATTTTTTGTGGAAACCCTGGATGCTGACAGTGTGAGTCCGGAGGTCATTATTCACCCCTTTTGTGTGGGTCAAAGCGCGTGTACCTGAACACGAGAGTGTGAGGCAGAGATAGCTGGTGAGTGCATTTCCTATAGGGAAGTGAAATCACGGACACGGAGGTGTGGTGGAAGGTTCATTAAGCAGAATTTCTTCATTATATCACGTCAAGGACTATTTTACACATGGATATTTACTATGGACTTTTTTACTCATTTATACGTTGTGGGTGTTCATCTTAAGGGAATTTAATTATTTCTTTTGGATCACTTGTTATATTAATTCATTTGAACACTATTTCATTATCTATACATCCAACAGGTTATTCACCATTATTGGTGTATTTCACATTAGGTGTCACTTATTTTGAAATCACTACGCTTCACAATGTTGTAGATATTTATTTGTTGCACTGTGGTTTGTTTTTTCTTTGTGTTTAGGAATTTTTATTTTCAGCGCCACTATTTTTTTCACTGTTTTGGGGGTTGTCGATTTAACAGAGAATTAAATTTTGTCTACACATCTGCTCATACCAAGTGGCAGCTTTAGGTATCCAGATCTGAGTCTTTCAGGAGCGCAGTGTAGGTACTATAGTTGCGGGCGGATCACCTTCATACCAGCTGTTTCTGAGATTCCATGATGTACAAACAGATTTACAAAAAGCAAAAATACACAAATTATTAGTTATAATAAAGAACCAAGTCAAATAGGTACAAACAGTTAAAAAAGGTAGAATCATTCAAGCCAGGGGGAGAGGTAGAATGTAGCAAGTAAATCCATCTCTTTCTGCAGTACTCTCCTATTCTAATCTCCCCCTCTGTAATCACAGGGAATATGATCAAGGGCCAAGAAATTAAACGTAAATGGACAGTATTGATGATAATTCGCTGCATGGCGATCAATTGGTGAATATAGATCCCCTATTTCTAAGGCATAAGTGTGGTCATATATCCTACGCCAGAATTCACGTATCGTCTTTCCGATGTAGAATGACCCACACTCGCATACAAAGAGGTAAACCACGGCTTACGTATGACAGTTGACAAAATGCTTGTGGAAGAACATTTTACCATTTTACCATGTTTTTTCTTGTGTTAATGAATTGGCTATAGTCACAGTTGTCGCATTTGAAAGTACCCCGTGGTAGATTCCTTATAGTCAAACGATGGCCAGTATAATGGCTATAGACTAACTTATCTTTTAAAGAGGATGCACAGCGAAATACAATGCTAGGCTGAGGTGGTTTTAGCCCAAGATATTGACTATATGGAATTGAGTGTATTAGAGGTATTTCATGTAGAATTGTGTTGCCTGCTGTAGGCATGCAAAACAGGGCACTAGAAAGTGAACCCTTGGTGCTTTTTTTTATAACAATGTCTAAGAAAGGGACTTCAAATTGATGGCAGAACATGGTAAATTGGGGATTCCAACTATTGGAGGTAAGGCATGTAAGAAATTGGTCCAATAAAGCTCTATCTCCATCCCAAATGATGAGGATGCCATTGACGTACCTGTGCCACAAACAATGTGACACAGGTACGTCGCAAGATCCTCGTCAGAAAATAGCTGGTGCTCCAACCCCCCCAGGTACAGGTTGGCATTGGAAGGTGCAAAACACGTGCCCATAGCCACACCCTGCCCCTGGAGGTAGCGGGAGCCAGAAAAACAAAAAACATTATTCCTGAGGACAAAGTCCAACAAATCAATGACAAATCTATCCTGCGGCCCTTTCTGTGACAAATATGTCCATACTGTTTCCACTCCACAATCACGAGGGATGCTGCAGTACAGGGCTTCAACATCAATTGTTACTAGCCAGTCTGAAATTCCCTCCAGGATTTTTAACAAATGCATCGTGTCTTGTAGATAAGATGGGATAGCAACTACAAAGGGTCGCAAGATGGAATTGATAAACCAACTTGCATTCTCTGTAATGCATCTGTTACCAGATACAGATACAATAGGACGACCCGGGGGATTGGTTCGATTTTTATGTGTTTTAGCCAAAGTGTAGAAACATGCCTCCCGTGGATGTAACGTTCGGATAAAATCCCAGATTTTTTGGATATGGCTCCCGCATAATATGCAGAGTCCATCACCAGGACATAGAAATTGCAGGTAACAGCAGACTCTCTTTTGGAATCGATTTTTTAATGCCAGTTTCTATTGGATAATACATGGTCAAGTCCTTCCTGGTCATAGGATCACGTAGTGCATCATTTTGTTGGTGGGTTAGATTGATAGATTGAATCTAGGCCCATTAGTGGCACTAATTTTTTCAACCTCAACCGTGACCTGCTTCAAAAAGAGGGCAAGGCTGGGGTTGGTTTGTACTGGGGGACATTTGGTGGATTTCCTTCTTAACAAATTTAGACCAGCAGTGTCCTCCTCTATTTAGTGCAAAATTGTTTTTAAGTCAATGCAGTCAATTAGATCAGGGGGTTCATTCTTAGCAAATAATTCTTTTAACATCTTAAGGACCCAGAAGTCACGTTTGGTGTAATTGGAGGGGAGTGATGGCTCAACAGCCCGTTGTTCTTTTTGATATAGTTGTTTCACAAGAAGATTACGTACAAATCAATTTAAATCTTTAATGGCTTCAAAGTGGTCAACCCCCTCAACAGCAACTGTCTTTCAGCATCTGTTGGTATAAAATATAGTAGAAATGCCAGTGTTAATAAGGCATAAATGATATGCAGCGCTACCCCCGCGGAAGCCACTTGGTAGATTGAGTTCTCTGTTCTTCTGCCTGGACTCTGAGAACAATCTCAGCCGCACTGACACACCAGGTAAAGCAAATGGATACTACACTGCTACTATGATCACAAATATAGATACTATGCACACAACTACGGTTCAGTATCAAAAAGCAAACATCAGACTGGTTAGTGGTAAATTAACCCAATATATTGTCAAGGTAATATAGCAGTAAATAGCAGTATGCACATAAATGAGTGAGTAAAGGATTAGGTCAATCATAGTTCACTAGGCAATATGTTCACTAGGCTATAGCAGCCTAGGTCAATTCACAAAATCAGCAATAAGTAATGGCATTAGAAAACGGTAACAGCAATGATAATAATGATGTAATAACTCCTCTGTAAAAAGTATTTACTTATTTATTACAGGTACATATAGCGCCGACAATTTACGCAGCACTGTACATATATATTGTATATTCACATTAGTCCCTGCCCTCAAGGAGCTCACAATCTAAGGTCTCCAACTCTCATTCATACATACACAATACACATACTAGGACCAATTTAGACAGGAGCCAATTAACCTACCATCATGTCTTTGGAGTGTGGGAGGTACCCGGATCAAACCCACACAGGCACAGGGAGAACATGCACACTCCAGGCAGGTAGTGCTGTGGTTGGGGTTCAAAACAAAAACCCTAATGCTTCCAGGCAGAAGTGTTATGCTAACCACTTAGCCACTGTTCTACCCACAGTAAACAGTATGCTATATCCACTTTAGAGTGCACTACAGGTGAATGGCAAAGATGAAATTTAAGACTACCTAAAGAGATATCTCATACTTTGGACAATAGGCATTTCCTGTGAAGCAGCTATCTGAGTGAACAGTCTTTAGCCCTAGTTCTTCAGCCAGCTATTGTTGGGGCCCAGGATTTGTGGGGGTGCACATTAGTACAGTCCCAATAAAGACTGCATGCAGTAAGTAATGCTGCTAGTTAGATGTGCCAGGTTCTGCTAGCAGCAACAGGTTAATGGCAGCAGTGTCATTCCATCAAACCCAGCGATACAGCAACAGAGGTCTCACTGTTCAGAAGTTAGCTCACTTCTGGATCTGCCTGGAGCAATTATAGTGCTCAGCACACACCAGCGGGCTTGTGACTGTCTGATGTCTATACAGGAGCAGCAAAGCGCACACCTCGGTCACCTTGTAGCAAAGAGAGAAATCCCTTGCTATTCGACCTGTAAAAATTCAGCTTTCTCTCTCTTCATACCTGGCTTGCATTGGGAATTAGAGTCCAATAGTCCATTGAATCCCATAGCATGATCCTTCCCATCTCCCATGATTCAGTGCACCCACCATCAAGTCTCTTGAGCTCCTTCTGCTTGTCGGCTTCCCCTGGTGGATGGAGGCGAGGTAGTGTTAATACTTTTAGCTGAAGTCCATTGAGAGCACAGGTGTCCTAAATTGCTCTGTGTCTCTGGACAAGCACCTGGCTACAGATGTATATCAGGTAAACGTTCTGAAGGGAAATAGTTAATATATAAATAGCTTTCTTGCCTGAAACCAAGTGAAAAAAATACCATTGGCATGTGTTAGCTTTGCTGTTTTATCTTTGTAGCTGCTTGCTTAATAATCTTATATCTTATTTTCATATTAAAATTATTTGGTCTTTTTTAAAACCCAACTTCAGTGGTTAGATTTCTAATAATTTCCTTTGTTGTCACTGGGACAGGATATAAGGGGAATCTCACCAACAGTGATCCAAAGAGAAGCAAAGTAGAATAAAGCTTCCTGACATCGATTTTATTGAGGATTTAAATATTAAGTAAAGAGTTAATACAGTAGTTCACTTAACATACATCATAGTTGTTTAGCATGAAATGGAACATAGGTTGATCAAGGATGCTATGAAGGTAAATTCATACATTAACAAGGGTGTTGTTATGATGTTGTAGGTGGGAAACTGATTATATGGGATTAAAACCATTCCTATGTAATAGGAAAGCCTTTAACTAGTTGACCTCTGGAAGGATTAACCCCCTTCCTGACTAGGGCATCTTTTGCTATTCGACACTGCGCTACTTTACCCAGCAATTGTGCAGTTATGCAACTCTGTACCCAAATTAAACTTATATAATTTGTTTCACACAAATAGAGCTTTCTGTTGGTGGCATTTGATCACCTCTGGGTTTTTTATTTTTTATTATATGAACGAAAAAAAGCTGACAATTTTGAAAAAAAAAACCAATATATTTTACTTTCTGCTATTAAACAGGTTCCATAAAAAATATCAAATCTCTTAATAAATTTGGGCCAAAATGTATGCTGTTACATGGGGGCACCCGTGGGGGCTCGCTACTGCCTTCATTGACAAAGACAGTGGCCCTGACCCGCTCCTGCTCACATGTTACAGGATTTGATTATCGCACGATCGCGTCGAAAATGTTTTTTTTGCATCCAATTTTCAGATTGTGTGTACAGGCCATAAGTGTTTATGCGTGTACTTGCTGCAGCTCTTACTGGGGATCGAGTTGTTTTCATTCCCTGCTTAGCAGGGAATGAACAAACAATGAGATCCCCTGTCACTGAACACAGCTCTGTGTTGTTTACATTCACAGAGCTGTGTTCGGGGAAGCTCAGAGCCGATCAGTCAATCATTGGCTGGGACCTGGTGATCAGCATGTGCTGTGACGAATCACAGCACAGCCGGGTGGACAGGCATGTGTGCCCTCTACCCGGAGATGCAGAATCATGTATATATACGTGATTCTGCACAGCTGGCCCATATTGTAGCAGTAAAGCTATAGTGCGCGGTCGGCAGCCGGTTACGCGTTTTGTTGGTGTCATTGACAGATTCTAAATTAGAGATATTGACGATATGGTAGAGCTAACTTCTGCCATTTTCTTGTTGTCTGTGACCTTAGAGTAATTACTTTTACTTCATGTGTGGCACATGGATAGTAAAAGAGGAAATCTCCTTTATTGGGAACCTGTCACAAAAACAAACAGAGTTTGTAACCCTTTCCATCTATATTCAAAATTATAAAAACAAGTGTAGACTATTATTTTAAAGTGGTTGTATCCTCAGACATGACATATAAACAAAGCAAATCCTTCTATAGTGTGTACTTGTCTCAGTCCAGAGCACTAATGCCCTGTACACACGGTCGGATTTTCCGACGGAAAAAGTACGATCGGATTGTGTTGTCGGAAATTCTGATGGTGTGTGGGCTCCATCGGACTTTTTCCGTCGGAATTTCCGACACACAAAGTTTGAGAGCAGGATATAAAATTTTCCGACAACAAAATCCGATCGGTTAAATTCCGATCATTTGTAAACAAATCTCACGCACAAAGTGCCACTCATGCTCAGAAAAAATTAAGAGACGAAAGCTATTGGCTACTGCCCCGTTTATAGTCCCGACGTACGTGTTTTACGTCACCGCGTTCAAAACGATCAGATTTTCCGACAACTTTGTGCGACCGTGTGTATGCAAGACAAGTTTGAGCCAACATCCGTCAGAAAAAATCCTAGGATTTTGTTGTCGCAATGTCCGATCAATGTCCGACCGTGTGTACAGGGCATAAGAGTCATTTCTATCTGCTGCCTCGTTCCTCTGCTATCTGCATGAGTCACTTCTGACAAGTTTTCCTGACACCAAGAGAAAAAAGGTGACAGGGGACAGAGCTCCAGCACACAGCCTGTAATTGACAGCATCTGCCCTGTTCTTGTGTGCTATGTGAAGGGGGATGTGTCCCTTAACGCCAATCAGCTTTCACTGAGCTCTTCAGAGTGTAACTTCAGTTTCCAGCCCCCTGCTTTCTTAAAGCTCAAACATATAAATTCTGCACTTTGTACATTGTAGAGAAGTGAGGGCTGCAGATAAACAAGTACAATTTATGTAGGAGAATTTATTTCTCTATTACCTGAGGCCAATCACTTCACTGGGTATATGTAAGGGTGAACATATTGGAGTAATCAATCCTTAAATATGGTAGCTGCATTACTTGTTTTTTTAGACTTTTTTCCCCTTTATTTTCACCTGGTGATTGGCCCAGAACACGCTTCTTGTCTTAAGCCTGATACACTTTTATCAAAACAGCCTTTGCAGCTGCCATAGCACTGCTGAGCGCCGTAGTAGTTAATTGAGTCTTCCCGTCAGTGTAAAAATCTGTATGATATACAGCCACACAGTTCACACTGACAGTCTGCTGATTGCTGGTGCAATGCTTCCCAGGCTCCTAAAAAAATTAAAAAAATAGTAAATGCACATATTTTTTTTACCTAAAATATGCATTTATTATTATTTTTTAAAAGTGAACTTATCCTTTAACACTTTTTAAGCAGTTAAAGTAACCCTTTTCTGCATTTTTTACCCTAGGGGAACCCTTGAAATCATTTTACATACAAATAAAAATATAATTAATGCCATGCACCAGGCTCTGCCAAGTGGCATTGGCCCAGGAACTATGTAGGCACCATTAAAGTGTCTGTAAACCTTAGAATTTTTTAAAATAAAAAATCCTCGATCCTCTTCTTCTGGGGTCCCCCACCGGCGCTTCAAGCTCCTCCTCTTCATCGGATTCCCCCATGGGAAGCCACTTTCATGGGGGCGCCTGTGCGGGCTCGCTACTGCCTCCATTGACAAAGACAGTGGTCCCGACCCGCTCCTGCTCACGTGTTACAGGATTTGATTAATAGCAGCGGGAGCCAATGGCCCCTGATGCTACCAATCTGTCGAATGAGGAGAGAGACTGTGGTTGGAGCCGCTGTGCTTGTGCACATCGCTGGATCAGATCGGACTCAGATAAGAAAAAGGGGGGGGGGGGTCTGGGGGGAGCTGCAGCACAAAAGGTTTTCCACCTAAATGCATTAAGGTGAAAAACCATGAGACTTTACAGCCACTTTAAATGGGGGGTTAATCAGCCACAACTCAAGGAATTGCATGCAACCTCTGGAGGAAACTTAGCTGAGAATGGCTGAGTTAAAACAATATGTGTTTTTCTTTTGGGATAAAGGTTTCACATAAATAAATAAAAGCTGACCATTGTAAGCACCCCTGTCAGGGGTAAATCGTTTGTCCCAACAAGCTTGGTCTATTAAAGGATGTCCCAAACAGCTTGGTCTGTTAAAGGAAGTTGAAAAATAACAGAGTTACTGGTCAGATCAACAGGTGAAAATAAAGGAAAAAGTCTCAGACCCCTCCACACGGAGTGGACTTCGTCTGTCCACCGATCCCTGCTGAGCAGGCGGATGGCTGGTCTGTGTCTGCTAGGTTATGCAGAGCGGACACTAACACAGCCTGCTGTCCCCTGTGGGTGGTCGGATGTAAAGGTACCATCTGTCTGTTTACACCCGATTGCCATCCGTTCGGGGAACAGATCCCCATCTGTCTATTTACACCCGATTACCATCCGTTCGGGGAACAGATCCCCATCTGTCTGTTTTTAGCGGATTGGATGTTGACGGGTGTCAACCAGTGGCGTCTCCAGCTTTCAAATTTAGGGGGGGCACATGGGGGGACAGGGACAAAAGTAGGGGGGCAACTATAAAATGCATATATATATATATATATATATATATATATATATATATTATATATATATATATGCTGGGGCCTTTTACTACGACCCCACAACGGGCCCTTTCACATGTTCTGCAGTGAGCTCCCTTCCTACTGTATTGGGCCCCCAGGGTGGCAGAAAACAAGAGATATATGTCACCAGCATATCAAGAAAATATAAGGATCCAAAGCAGTGGGAGAACTATCAGGGTTGCAAAGGTTGTCTTACCACCGGGCCCTGGCCACTGTGGGGTTCCCCAGCCTCCTCTTGCTGTCCTGCCCCTGCTATTGACAGCGCTGGTCTGGCATCTCTTGGAATTTACAGGCTGGTCCTCCTGTCCTAAGGACGGGAGAAAGCAGTCTGTTTTTTCAGTAACTGAGAGTCCTGGTGGAGTCCTTCCTGCAAATCGCTCTTCTCCCTGCCAATGAGGATGCAGGTGAAGGAGCAGATCGGGTGGCCGTGGTTGTGTGAACGCTCGCATTATGCAGTGTCAGCGAGCAGGGGAGGGGGGAGGAATCACCCACAGGAGCTGACTGGGGACCCTCTCCCTCTTTGACATTGATTTTTTGTAAAAAAAAAATAAAAAAAAAATTTTTTTTTTTTTGGGGGGGGGGCACATGGTGGGGCACAGCATAATGTTGGGGGGGGTCAGGGCCCCCTCTGGCCCCCCCCTAGGGTCGCCATTGGTGTCAACAGACCCATGTCCGTTGACATCTGCCACTCCATAGAGGAGACTGGAGGGTCCAATCGGATCTGCCTGAAAAACTGATTGGTGGACCCGATCGGTCCACTAGTGTGAAAGGGCCCTAAAAAAATCAAATGAAGCCACCACATCTAAGAATTAGAAAACTGCAATATATTCAATATAAAGTATTAATTCTGTGTTTTGGGGTTAAATATTGTTTTAAATTTGCAAATAGAAAAAAGAACTCATACTTAGGAAACATTTTAAGTTGCATATCAGTATATGCTGTAAAAAAACACATTTCTACATTTTGTTATTTTCTTATAACATTCTGAGTATGAGAAAGTTTCATCTGAAAACACCTAATCCTAGATTGTATCAGTCTAAACCTAGCTACTTACCCAAAAGTGGAACTTCCGCTCATTTGTCTCCTCCCCCCCTCTGGTGCCACATTTGGCACCTTTTGGTGGGAGCAGATACGTGTCTTTGACAGGTACCCTATCCCCACTTCCAGGAGACTGGGCCGCGGCAAATTATGTCAGCAGCTCAGCTCCTTCCCCAGGCCGCCGGGCCAGTAGTAGAGCGCAGCAGTGCAGTAGGGACCCAGCATGAAGCTGTAATGCTACACTGCCGGGTTCCCTTACCGGCAATGGTGGCAGCAGCACCCGACAGCTGGTGGAAACATCAGCTGCGGTGCCGACAACACTGGACTCCAGGACTGGGGAGGAGCCGAACACCGCCCGGTTCAGTTCGCACCAAAACCTGCGAACGGACCGAAAATTCGCACGAGCGTTAGAACCCCATTGGCATCTATGGGACTTGAATGTTCGCAATCAAAAGTGCTCATCTTAAAGGCTAATTTGCATGGTATTGTCCTAAAAAGGGTTTGGGGACCCGGGTCCTGCCCCAGGGGACATGTATCAATGCAAAAAAAAACTTTTAAAAACGGCTATTTTTTCGGGAGCAGCGATTTTAATGATGCTTAAAGCAAAAAAAAAATAGTGAAATAGTCCCTTTAAATATCGTACCTTTGGGGTGTCTATAGTATGCCTGTAAAGTAGCGCGTGTTTCCCATGCTTAGAACAGTCCCTGCACAAAATGTCATTTTTAAAGGAAAAAAGTCATTTAAAACTGCTTGCAGCTTTAATGTAATGTCGGGTCCTGGCAATATGCATAAAAATCAGTGAGAGAAACGGCATGGGTACCCCTCAGTCCATTACCAGGCCCTTTGGGTCTTGTATGGATATTAAGGGGAACCCCGCACCCAAATTAAAAAAGGAAAGGTGTGGGGCCCCCAGGCCCTATATACTCTGAACAGCAGTATACAGGCGGTGCAAACAAAACAGGGACTGTAGGTTTGTTGTTAAGTAGAATCTGTTTGTAATTTTGAACTGGTACATTTTTAACGTGTTTAGCTCCAGCCAAAAAATCTATTTTAAGCATTTTGGAAAACATAGGGAAGGGTTATCACCCCTGTGACATTTGTTTTGCTGTCTGTGCTCCTCTTCAGAAGATTTCACCTCCCTTTTTGTCCCAATGACAAATGTTTTTTGAAAATTTGGGTTTTTTTGTGAAACAAGGATTGGTGATAAAGCATCAGTGGAAAGGAGAAAAGTTTTTCCCATATTAACTCTTACAGGAGAGAATTTCCCTTCCTAGGGGTAGATTTCATCTCACTTCCTGTTGTCTCCTTCCGTTTGCAAGTAGGAGTCGTTTGTAAGTTCGATGTTTGAAAGTAGGGGCCTGCCCTATATACTCAGCAGAAATTTGGGCCTTAGGTGTTTGTTGTGGCCACAAAACTGTAAGCCCTCACAGGGCCCTGCTGTGAAATATTAGATCAAGAATTGTAATTACATGCCCCTGTTGAACAGGGGCAGAAAAATTGGGCCTTTGGTGGTGGTGGTGGTGCTGGTGCCACAACACTGTAAGTCCTCACAGATACTCTTGGTGGGTGCAGAAACGGGCCCTGCTGTGAAATATTAGATCAAGAATTCTAATTACATGTCCCTGTTAAACAGGGGCTGAAAAATTGGGCCTTAGGCACTGGTGCTGGTGCCACAACACTGCAACCCCTCACAGATACTCTAGTTGGAGCGCAGGAAATAGCCCTGCTGCAAAGAATTGCATCAAAAATTGTAATTACACGCCCCTGTTAAACAGGGGCTGAAAAATTGGGCCTTAGACACTGGTGCTGGTTCCACAACACTGCAACCCCTCACAGATACTCTCGTTGGAGCGCAGGAAATAGCCCTGCTGCAAAGAATCGCATCAAAAATTGTAATTACACGCCCCTGTTAAACAGGGGCTGAAAAATTGGGCCTTAAACACTGGTGCTGATGCCACAACACTGCAACCCCTCACAGATACTCTAGTTGGAGCTCAGGAACTAGCCCTGCTGCAAAGAATTGCATGAAAAATGTAATTACATGCCCCTGTTAAACAGGGGCTGAAAAATTGGGCCTTAGGCACTGGCGGCGCCCAGAACCAAAAATGTTCTTACAAGCTATCATCATGATCATTGAGGAGGAAGAGGATAATTACTCAGTATAACAGGATAGTCACTCAGCATCAGCATAGGCAGTCTTTGAAGGGATCTGACATTTCAAAAAAATTTATTCGGTTACATCAGCATCAGGTGCTTGGTAGCTGGTGGTGATCCAAGACTGATTCATTTTTATGAAGGTCAGTCGATCGACCGAGTCGGTGGACAGACGCACCCTGTGATCGGTTACAAAGCCTCCAGCAGCACTGAATGTGCGTTCCGAAAGAACGCTGGATGCAGGACAGGCTAGTAGCTCAATTGCATACTGTGCAAGCTCTGGCCAGTGATCCATCCTCAAGACCCAGTAACCCAGAGGATTTTCGGTGGGAAAGGTGTCCAAGTCAGATCTTTCCCCTAGGTATTCCTGCACCATGTAAAACAGACGCTGGCGATGGTTGCTGGAACCAATCATACCTTGGGGCTGCGGACTAAAAAATTGTCTGAACGCATCGGTCAGACGGCCACCTTCTCCACCGCTCCTTCTTTGACTGACCAAAGCCTTAGCAACACGTTGTCCAGAAACCTCCCAGTCTCTGGGAACGCGTTGCACAGACCTTTCTGCAAGGCCTCCCGAAGATGTTTCATCCTCTGCTCCCTCTGCGAAGGCAAGATAAGGTCCGCAACCTTACCCTTGTAACGTGGATCAAGGAGGGTTGCCAGCCAGTATTGTTCCTTCTCCTTGATACCACGAATACGAGAATCCTTCCGCAGGCTTTGCAGGATCAGGGAGGCCATGCAGCGTAGGTTTGCTGAGGCATTCGGTCCGGAGTCCTCTGGGTCACTAAGGACGACATGATCCGCAGCCACCTCCTCCCAGCCACGTACAAGTCCATGTGTTTCTTGGGACTGTAAATGATCCCTTAAAGACTGCTGCTGATGCTGAGTGCCAGGCTCCACCTCCATACTGACACAATCCTCCTCCTCGTCCTCTTCCTGTGTGATCGGCGGGCACGCAGGAACACTGTCTGTATAAAGGGGGCCTTGAGAGGTAAGGAAGTCCTCCTCTTCCTGCCTTTGTTCTGCCTCAAGTGCTCTGTCCATTATTCCACGCAGCATGTGCTCCAACAGGTGGACAAGGGGGACAGTGTCACTGATGTATGCACTGTCACTGCTCACCATCCTCGTGGTCTTCTCAAATGGTGACAGGACAGTGCATGCATCCCTGATCATGGCTCACTGGTGTGGGGAAAAAAACCAAGCTCCCCTGACCCTGTCCTGGTGCCATAGTCGCACAGGTACTCATTGATGGCTCTCTGCTGCGCATGCAGCCGCTGCAGCATGGCCAACGTTGAGTTCCACCTGGTGGGCATGTCACAGATTAGGTGGTTCTTGGGCAGGTTAAATTCCTTTTGGAGGTCTGCCAGCTAAGCACTGCCATTATATGACCGGAAATGCACACAGACTTTCCTGTCCTGCCTCAGGACATCCTGTAAGCCCGGGTACCTGCCCAAGAACCACTGCACCACCAAGTTAAGGACGTGAGCCAAACAGGGCACATAGGTCATTTGTCCCTGTCGGAGGGTGGAGAGGAGGTTGGTGCCATTGTCGCAAACCACAATTCCTGCCTTAAGTTGGCATGGCATCAACCACCTCTGAACCTGCCCCTGCAGAGCTGACAGAACCTCTGCTCCAGTGCGGCTCCTATCCCCCAAGCACACCAGCTCAAGCACCGCATGGCATCTTTTGGCCTGCACACTTGCGTAGCCCCTACGGAGCACTGCTGGTTCTGAGGACAAAGCACAGGAAGAGGCCATGGAGGAAGAAGAAGAGGAGGGGGTGGAGAAGAGAGGAGTCAGAATCATTAGTAGTGGCATTTTGGGGGCGTGGTGGTGGAACAACCTCCAACACTACTGCACCCTGTCCTGCATCCTTCTCAGCTGCCAGCAGAGTCACCCAATGCGCCGTGAAACTTAGGTAACGTCCCTGTCCATGTCTGCTGGACCATGAGTCAGAGGTAATATGCACCTTACCGCTGATTGCCCTGTCCAGGGAGGCATGGACATTGCCTTCCACATGCGGGTAGAGAGCCAGAATCGCCTTCCATGAGAAAAAGTGGTGTTTGGGTACCTGCCACTGAGGAACCGCACATTCCACAAACTCACGGAAGGGGGCAGAGTCTACCAACTGAAAAGGTAGCAATTGAAGTGCTAGCAATTTTGCCAAGCTAGCATTCAACCGCTGCGCATGTGGATGGCTGGGAGCGAACTTCTTTCGGCGGTGCAACAGCTGGGGCAGGGAAATTTGTCTGGTACAATCTGACATCAGTGTACCGAAAGGAGATTGCCCACAAGTACTTGGCTGTGACACACCTAATTCTACACCCTCATTCCTCTCAGTGCAGGTCTCACAGAGGACTGAAGGTATAGTGGTGTTGGAGATCTCAGCTGATGAGTAGCAAGGAGAGGTCCTCTTTGTTCTTTGGTGTGGGTCTTTTAGATACACATGTCAACGAACTGCATGACAGGTCAACATATGTCTGGTCAAGCATGTGGTGCCCAAGCGGGAGATGTTTTGGCCACGCGAGATACGCTTGAGACATATGTTGCAAATAGCAGCGGTGCGATCTGATGCACTCGTTTCAAAAAAGGCCCACACCAAAGAACTTTTGGAATAACGGAATAAGTAACTTTTGGAATAAGACAGCAGCGCCCTGCACATGCGGAGCTTTGCGGTGTGATGCAGTCAGTGTGCTGTGCTTAGGCCGGCCCATGGAGGGCATTCGGCCTCGTTATTGATGTGCCGTTGAGTCAGTGACCTCATCATCCCCTCCCTCCTCATCACTGGAGCAAACCTGGCAGTATGCTACAGCAGGGGGAGCATGACTGCCAGATTGCTGTCCTTCTTGGGCACCCCTTCTGTCCGTGCTCACGTTATTGCCTTCATCTAGCTCAGTATCATCATCAGAGCCTTCTAAACGCTGGGCATCCTCCTGGACCATGTACCCAACACTGTGGTCAAACAGTTCGAGGGACTCCTCAGGAGGACATGGTGGGGCTAGGGAAGGAGTCACTGATGCCATTGACCCGAGGGAAGAGGCCGCGTTGGCAGCTGCTTTGCCAGACAAAGTACCCTGAGCATGGGTGAGAGAGGATGAGGAGGATGAGGACAGCTTGGTCATCCACTCAACGCATGTTGCGGCTCAACACGGCCAGCTGCCGAAAAAAAGTCCAAGCATGTCCCACTGCCACGTGCTGATGAGGATGCACCGTTTCCACGACCAGCACTGTTGCCTCTAGACACAGAGCCTGCTTGCCCTCTTTTATTGGCTTGTGACTGTCTGCCTCTCCTTGTTGGCCTTCCAGACATACTAATGGCCTGAAGTGAGATGTAGCTGCACTAAGCTGGGATATATATATATATATATATATATATATACTGATACTGCAGCTAGCAAAATCAACTACCTGCCTGTAGTATGAGAACACAACCCATCTTCTACAGGTAGCTTTAGATGAACACTGTGCAGAGGTCGCACTACACTGAACTTGTAGCTTTAGCTGAACACTGTGCAGAGGATGCACTACACTAACGTTAAAATAATGTAGCTGCCTGCGGTAGTGATAGGATCAGGAAAACACCACCAACCTTCTACAGGTAGCTTAAGCTGAACGCTGTGCAGAGGTCGCACTACACTAACGTGTAAATAATGTAGCTGCCTGCGGTAGTGATAGGATCAGGAAAACACCACCAACCTTCTACAGGTAGCTTTAGCTAAATACTGTGTAGAGGTCGCACTACACTAACGTGTAAATAATGTAGCTGCCTGCGGTAGTGATAAGATCAGGAAAACACCACCAACCTTCTACAGGTAGCTTTAGCTGAACACTGTGCAGAGGTCGCACTACACTAACGTGCAAATAATGTAGCTGCCTGCGGTAGTGATGGGATCAGGAAAACACAACCAACCTTCTACAGGTAGCTTTAGCTGAACACTGTGCAGAGGTCGCACTACACTAACTTGTAGCTTTAGCTGAACACTGTGCAGAGGATGCACTACACTAACTTGTAGCTGTAGCTGAAAACTGTGAGGAGGATGCACTACACTAACTTGTAGCTTTAGCTGAACACTGTGCACTACACAAACTTGTAGCTTTAGCTGAACACTGTTCAGAGGACGCACTACACTAACTTGTAGCTTTAGCTGAACACTGTGCAGAGGTCGCACTTCACTAACGTGTAAATAATGTAGCTGCCTGCGGTAGTGATAGGATCAGGAAAACACCACCAACCTTCTACAGGTAGCTTTAGCTGAACACTGTGCAGAGGTGGCACTACACTAACTTGTAGCTTTAGCTGAACACTGTTCAGAGGACGCACTACACTAACTTATAGCTTTAGCTGAACACTGTGCAGAGGTCGCACTACACTAACTTGTAGCTTTAGCTGAACACTGTGAGGAGGACGCACTACACTAACTTGTAGCTTTAGCTGAACACTGTGAGGAGGACGCACTACACTAACTTGTAGCTTTAGCTGAACACTATGCACTACACTAACTTGTAGCTTTAGCTGAACACTGTTCAGAGGACGCACTACACTAATTTGTAGCTTTAGCTGAACACTGTAAGGAGGACGCACTACACTAACTTGTAGCTTTAGCTGAACACTGTGCACTACACTAACAGGGTGGCTTTGGCCAATTACAGCTCTCTCTACAGACGGCGCTGTGATTGGCCAAGCATGCGGGTCATAGTGCATGCTTGGCCAATCATCAGCCAGCAATGCACTCCGATGCCGCAGTAAATTATGGGCCATGACGCGCCACGCGAATTTGGCGCAAACGGCCCATATCGTTCGCAATTCGGTGAACGGGCAAACAGGCGATGTTCGAGTCGAACATGGGTTCGACTCAAACACAAAGCTCATCCCTATCCAGGACAGGTAAGTGTCCTATTATTAAAAGTCAGCAGCTACAGTATGTGTGGCTGCTGGCCTTTAATGTTTGCGGGGGGGGGGGGGGGGGGAGCGGATCTCCGCTTTAAAATATGGTCTAATAAAATCAGGGGTGGAGGCAATGCAATGTATTTTTCAATGGCTAACGCCGTATCACTGTTTATAGCAATTCATGGTTCTCTTTCAACAGCTGAATATGCTGAAGGGATGGGGGAGACGGCAGTGCTGCAGACATCAGGAAGTTTTGTTTCTCAACAAACTTTTCTTGTGATCACTATTATTTGGGTAATTATGAAGATCATACGATCAGGAACTACACTGATTTATTTCCAGATCTACAGTACTCTCCAGGATTCAAAGCCACCAAACTAAAAGTGCAGTTTAAGAAATATCTGTGTTCGTTTACAGTAACGTAGATTACGCCTTTGTGTTTCCTGCGTGTTACAGTATGTGATTTTGAAAGTAGTAGCTTCCTATTGTTTTCTCTCAGTTTCAGACAGCAGCACTTAGCTAGCTTTAATAGGTTTCTAGAAGCATAAACTTCAACTGGCAAAACATTTAGCTTTGGTAACAGGATCATTTTTAGGATGATTTTAGATTTAGTTTAAACTCTGGCATTTAAAAAAAAATCCCCTGTAAGGCAATGTCATACTGTGCTGGTAGGTATCGCATACTAGCACATTATGAAATACTTACCTGGCAGGGCTTCCTTCTTCACCTGGTCTTCCTTCCGGGTTTGCGGGCTCTGACCTTTTGAATGGCCGGGCCGCAATGACATCACTCCCTCGCATGCACACGAGTCACGGCTGCGGAACAGAGCTGTGAAGGAACCGCATGAGTATGCCATCCCTTCCAAGCGCATGCATGGGTGATATCACCGACTGCAGCAACAGTGAATTTCTCCTAAAAGGTACAGGTTTAGGAGATATTCACTGTACCTACAGGTAAGACTTATTATAGGTTTACCTGTGGGTACAACTATAAAAGTGGAGTTTACTACCACTTTAATTACTGTATTTATCGCGTATAACACGCACTTTTTTCCCTTAAAATCAGGGGAAAATCGTGGGTTCATGTCATATTCGCTCCGTCACTCACAGCCACGCCTCCTGGCTCCGGATTGGGCCACTGTTCTGTTTATCATATGAGCAGGGCCAGGAGGCGTGGCTGTGAGTGACAGAACGCCAGGTACACAGGAGATTGCGACTCTGTGTAATTCAGCGGCGCTCGCTCATCCTCTTCCCTTGGAGACAGCAGGGATCTTCCAACACTGGCAAGGCTGCAATGATGGGAAAGGTGAGGCTGCAGATGGGCACTGAACAGGCTGCATTGTTGGTCAATTTAATGGCTGCAGATGGGCACTGAGCAGGGTGCATTGATGAGCTGTGACCCTGATTTTGCTACAAAGTTCTTTATTTAAAATGTAAGATTTTTTTTCCTTAAACTTCCCTCCTAAAATTGGGGGTGCGTGTTATACGCCTGTGCGTGTTATACACCGATAAATACGGTATATTCTTTCTTTTTTTTTAAACAGGGGCCAGGCTTACCTTCTCTGTTTCGTTCCAATTTTAGTATATGTGCTGCAGAAGCCAGCACATTTTAATTATATTCTAAACCTCTTTTAACATTAAACTAACAACCAACCTTCTCCCATATTTTTCCATCTTCCCTCTTGCTGTTACAACAGATGAAAAAGCCCTGTAACACCTGTTCTGTGAAAAACACTAATCTGGGCTGCTATGGCAGTTGGTCATCTGACCTAAGCAATCTGTCATGTGATCTCAGCTGAAACAGCTTGGGGACTGACATTCAGCCACAGCCAGCCAATCAGAAGCTCTGTCTCTACTGTGGTTCTACAGTTCAGCTGAGCATATATGACCAAATGTCTAGGCCTATGGTCATACAACTGCGATGGGAGCCCAAAGCAGTGTTTTCAGCAGTATGGGAAATTATTAAAATGTATTTTTACACCCAATGACAAAATTTTAATTTATTGCTGTTCTCTAGTGCTTAGTTTAGGTTCACAACTTTGTGGGTACAGCAGCCCATTTATTTGAAAGGGTTGCTGTACCTGCAGGAAACACAGGGAAAAAAGTCTCCCACCCTTTTTACCAATGTGGCCACGCAGAACTGCACGGTGCTTTGGCACCATGTGGTTTTGCTCACCTGAAAACTTGTTTTCCGATGCGCGAGGGGTGCTATTATCCACGTGTTTCCGACTCGCAAATATGTGTACCTAGCCTTATATGCAGTGGTTGCATTTTAGGCTTTTTTTCTATTTCCATATCACCCAGTGATCTTGCCAACGACATGCTCCCTGTCTTAGGGATAATGCATCCTTGCTTTAGGCATCTTTACACAGGCGTACTACAGCATACATCCATGCGAGGGCCATGTTTGCATGGCAGTTGTACAGGCAGTTCCATTCATGTCAATTCAGACACAGCGGCAGCACGGACTCCCAATTTGACATCACTGCGGGTGCATGGCCCTGACAGTGAGCATTTTGGGGCCATGCACCCACCCAGCTGTCAGATTGGGAGCAGCGGCTGTGTCCCAATAGCCATGAATGGGACTGTCAGCATGGGGATGCATGTGCATCTCACATGGGTGTGTGCTATAGTATGCCCAAGTGAACGAGGCCTTATTGTATCTATGGAGGAGGAGCATTGTCACCCTGGGTTGCTCACTCTGTATTTGGACTACAGAACACCCCCCTCTCTCTCTCCATACCATGGGAGGGGGGGTCTGAAGTCCAGTGGCATGAACCGTAGGGCTGATAACACTGCATAAGGTATATTAATATTATTATATATTTAACAGACTAGCATACCTCCCAACTTCGTGAGATGGGAACGAGGGACACCTATTAGCAAAAGTATCTAGGCATAGGACACAGCCCCTGCCACACCCCCTCAAGATTTTTTTTTTTTAAAGATTAGTAAAACCCACAAGTGCTTTTTTATACCACTACAATTCCTTTATACCGGCTTTTGAAATTTACAAATGCAACAATTTAGAAATTGGATGAAAGATTTTAGCGCTGGGAAACACTTTTTGATAGATAAGTAGTGCATTTTATATACAACTATATAGGTCAGACCAAAATGAGGGACAAATGAGGAGCAAAGAGGGACAGAGGGACATTGTTCCAATTCAGGGACAGTCCCTCGAAATTAGGGACAGTTGGGAGCTATAGACTAGAGGGGACCAAATAAGTGAAGTTTCAAGGTTTACATACACTTTAAAGGAATTTAGGAGTTTAAAATCTTTTATTATACCTGGAAGAAACAGTGGTGAGGGTTAAAGTTGTTTTAAATATAGAACTCCTTTCATAGGAAGCCCAAAGTGATTTCAGCATGAATTTAGGCCTTATGCCGTGTACACACGATCTTTTCATCACATATTCCAAACGTGTGTATGCCCCATCTGACTTTTCACGTCGAAAATTCTGACGGACCTAGAAAGAGAACATGTTCTAAATTTTTCCGACGGAACCAATACCTATTGGGAAAACCGCTCATCTGTATGCTGTTCCAATGTACTAAAAACGACGCATGCTCTGAAGCAAGTACGAGACGGAAGCTATTGGCTACTGGCTATTGAACTTCCGTTTTCTAGTCCCGTCGTACGTGTTGTACATCACCGCGTTCTGGACGGTCGGAATTTGGTGTGGCCGTGTGTATGCAAGACAGCTTGAGCGAAATTCCGTCGGAAAAACCTTCAGAGTTTATTCCGACGGGAAAACCGGTCGTGTGTAGAGGGCATTATGGTTGCCTCCTCTGTGAAAACAAATGACAAAACCTTGTTCAACCAAGGTTATACAGACAGGTTTTTACATGCAAAGTTGCAGTGTTTTTGAAAAAGAGTTTATGAACTATAAAACTACACTTCTAGGCTTGGTATGAACACAGTGCCAAGTCCAATGGTATACACTAATATAAAGCATTCAGCATGCAGCTGCTTACATGCTGCAAAACACGGAAAATTGGACTGTGACTGGTATCTATGAGCCAATGCACACCTTGGATCTTTACACTATCTTATTGTTCTTTTTAATTTCCTTATTTTGCCAGAATGTTTCTAACAAATTGCTTAATAATAGAAGAAAGTTTGTGTGGAAATTCCTTTTATTGGCAGATAATGAAATGTTCAGATGTGTTTTATTACAACAGACGCTCTGCCTTACTTTTATAGAAACTCTTGTAACCTCAGTAACAGTAAATTAAGCTATACTTTCTATCTATACAGCCAGCATTTGCTTCTCAGCAAGCTCATTAACTTGTACTTCGCTCCTCACTATTTTCCCTGAAATGTCTCACTGGGTGAGGTTAGCATTATGTACTTGTAGCGTATGAAATGTAACAAAAGATTTTCTTAGGAATAAGACAATCAATGGATAAAGTGGACTTAAATTTGCCACCAGAGAGCCGTTTGCTTGCCATGTAAACCCTGTTTTTAGTCTGAATGTTATATTTTTTTAATTGCCATTATTATGGGTAAGGTTTTATGTGTACTAAATATAGATGATGGCACCATTTAGGGTAGGATGAAATGAGCCAGAGCGAAGCGAAATACATAAATACGTCATACTTCCAGGTATGGGGGAACATGTGACTTTCCCTCCTTCTCCCATGATGCAGGGAGGGGATACATCAAAAGAGATTTGAAGGAAGCTTTTATTTACACCTAACTCCAGCCATAAAGGAAGGTTGTTACTAGAGATGGTGGGGTAGGTGTTGGTGAGTTCTGCTTTGAGTTTCAAGGCTTCACCGTTGGGAGGCAGCTTATGGCCGTAGGATTGTATCTTTAGTTTTTTCTGCTGCCTGACTTTTCCTTCTGGGCGGCACAATGGTGTAGTGGGTAGCACTTTCGCCTAGCAGTAAGAAGGGTTGCTTCGAATCCCAACCATGACACTACCTGCCTGGAGTTTGCATGTTCTCCCTGTTCCTGCGTGGGTTTCCTCTGGGTACTCTGGTTTCCTCCCACACTCCAAAGACATGCTGGTAGGTTAATTGGATCCTGTCTAAATTGTCCCTAGTATGTATGAATGTAAGTTAGCGACCTTAGATTGTAAGTTAGGGACCTTAGATTGTAAGCTCCGTGAGGGTAGGGACTGATGTGAATGTACAATGTATATGTAAAGCGCTGTGTAAATTGAGGGCGCTATATAAGTAACTGAAATAAAATAAATAATAATAATAATAATAGTCCTCTGAGAAAGAGACCAACAAGGACTGAAAGAGGATTGAAATTAGTCCGTGAATAATTGGTTGTGGGGCTGCCCAGGCCAGGAACTGGAGGAAGGGGGCTGTTTCATTTTGTTAACACTTATGATTCAGGGGCACATAAAAGGGGGAGGAGGTGGGGAAGTGTGGATTTCAAGTGTGTGGGGGTGTCACAGATATAGCAGTTGTCAGTGTCAGGGATCTCGTACAGCAAATGTTCATTTCAGTGCAGCAGGTGCACATTCTTAGATGCATGTGCCGGATTGTGCTTAGAAGCTTAACTTGACGTGCAAGGACAAGAATGCGCACGCGCATGAGCATCGGGATCATATGTGTGCATACGTAGGATATGGTGGTATCTGCACTGTTCTCGTTGGAGAAAACACATGGCAGTGCCATCAGCTCCAGCGGTGTGCCCTGTCCTGTATCCTTCCCAGTTGCCAGAAGAATGACTCAGTCTGTCGTAGAGGATATGTAGTGTCTTTGCTAACGAGACCATGGGGGTTATTTACGAAAGGCAAATCCACTTTGCACTACAAACGCAAAGTGCACTTGAAATTGCACTGAAAGTGCACTTGGAAGTGCAGTCTCTGTAAATATGAGGGGTAGATCTGAAATGAGGGGAAGTTCTGCTGATTTTATTATCCAATCATGTGCAAGCTAAAATGCTGTTTTTTATTTTCCTTGCATGCCCCCCTCGGATCTACAGCTACTGCACTTCCAAGTGCACTTTCAGTGCAATTTCAAGAGCACTTAGCACTTGTAATTTGCACTTGTAGTGCAAAGTGGATTTTCCTTTAGTAAATAACCCCCCATGTGTCTATGGTTATGTGTACTTTATCACTGACAGCACAATCCAGTGACATAGACATATTGAGAGTTATTTACCAAAGGCAAATCCACTTTGCACTGCAAGTGTACTTGACAGTGCACTGAAAGTGCACTTGGAAGTGCAGTTGCTGTAAATCTAAGGGGTAGATTTGAAATGAGTGGAAGCTCTGCTGATTTTATCATCCAATCATGTGCAAGCTAAAATGCTGTTTTTTATTTTCCTTGCATGTCCCCCTCGAATCTACAGCGACTTCGCTTCCAAGTGCACTTTAAGTGCACTTTCAAGTGCACTTGTATCGCAAACTGGATTTGCCTGTAGTAAATAACCCCTATTATGTCCCACATTCTGATGGAGGGTAGGGATGGCTGTGCATAATAATGGCTGGATATCTGCCACTGTAGTATTATTAGCAGGTTATTGAATCACACGCTTGGAAACTTGTTGTATGCAGAGAATACTTTACTTTCATGGAGGATTAGCAATGAATGTCTTACAGAAAAAAGGACAATACAAGTACATAGAGAGAAGATAGACAAACCTCCTGTCATATCATAGAAAACATGTACTATACACTATAATACTACATCACCACCTGCTGCATAGATACTAGGTATAATGCATACAGTTTATATTGTTCAGTTTATATAAGCAACTTTAAATTACATGTTGTTGTTTTTCTTCCAGCACCCCTTCTCAACAGCATGTGCTTTGTCAAATTATATTCAGCTTATTCTGGAAATAACTATAACGTTCCTTCAATAAAGGCTTGGTGAGTGCATCAGCAGTCATCTCCTCTGATGGGCAGTATTAAATGTCAAATACACCTTGCTCTTGATTATCCCTCAAAAGGTAATACTTGACGTCGATGTGTTTGGTCCTAGGATTGACCCTTTCTGATTGTGTGAGCTTTATACCACCCTGGTTGTCTTCAAAAATGGTAATTGGTTTTGACATGTCTATCCCAATGTCCACAAAAAGTTGACAAATCCATATTGCTTCTTGACAAGCGTGTGCTGCTGCAATGTACTCTGCTTGAGTTGAAGATAGAGCGACAGTTGTTTGCTTTTGACAAACCAACTTATGGTTCCTTCCCCATACTGGAAGATGAATCTACTTGTGGATTTGTGGTCTGTACAGTCCCCGGCCCAATCAGCATCCACATATCTGACCAATGTTGGATTTGATGTTCCTGGTAGCCGTAACTTAATCTGAATTGTTCCTTTGAGGTACTGCATCGCTCTCTTTACTGCGTTCCTGTCACGCTGACGGGGAGCTCATACTTTCCTGCATAGTATGCCCACTGCTGCGGCTATGTCTGGTCTTGTCACAGTGGCAACATATAGCAGCTTACCGATTCCTCTGCGATATGTATCATTGTTGGGTAGCACGTTTTTCTGCTTCAATGCTCTTTAGATAGCCTGGTTCCACAGGAGTTTTCACTTCCTTTGCATCTTGCATATGGAATTGTTCCAAGATTTCCAAAATTTTCTGAGATTGGTTGAGAAGATAACTTCCATCTTCTTCTCTCTGTACTTGGATTCCCAGATAGTAGCTATTGTTCCCAAGCTCATTTAATTTTTTTTTCAGCTTGTGAACTATCTGAATGTAATTCCCTTCATGTTCAAAACAGGTTATAATGTCATCAACATAGATAAGGATGTATATACATCTCTCTTCTTGATTCCTTGATTCGAGACAGAGTCTACTTTACTTCTTGAGAATCCCTCTCTAGTAAGAACTTTGTTCACTTTCTCATTCCACATCCTTGCAGATTGCTTAAGACCATAGATGCTCTTCTGAAGTTTGCACACAAGGTTGTCTTCTTGCTCAAACCCTGGTGGATGCTCCATGTAGAGGTCTTTTTTAATGTCTCCATATAGGAAAGCAGTTTTAGGGCTCTTTCACATGGGGCGGATCAGTGATGATGTGCCCCGTGAACATCCGCTTGCTCAGCGGGGATCGCTGCGCCGATCCTCGCTGAGCAGGAAGATGACAGGTCCGTCGCTGCACGTGCAGCGACGGACCTGTCAGAGCGCCGCTCTCCCCTATGGGGGATCGGGTGATGACGGACCGTAGTGTCCGTCGTCACCCGATCCGATCCGAAAACGGATGGAAAAGTAGGTGTAACAGACCTAGCCAGGAGAGAGACTTTTGGAGGGGACTGTATGCTAGCCTCTTGCCGATCGATCGTGGGCCCTGGCATTTGGGGGAACGGTGCTCTTTGTGAGCTGTATGCCTGGGGACCCTTGAGGTGGTATTACTGTAGATTCGGGTCCTGGTCCCCCAGGACACACAGACTCTGGGGACCCTGGATTTGCCATATTAAAATAGTGACTGATTCATACCGTCGAGACTCCTACTGTTAAATGCTAATGTCATCAATTCCAGCTACCTGTCTGTTAAAATGTGTATTGTAAATAAGTCTCTAATATGGGATCTAAGAGTCATTAGATCCCCATTGTTGTTTGTGTTTAATTAACTCTGCTATTGTGATAATATTGATTGGATTTTCTGAACTACAAGATGGTCAGTCTGGCCTAAAGGTCATGTCTGAGTCATCTAGGCTGTCTAAAGGGATTAGTTAATTAGCTCATGTTAATTAGGTTAATTAGGTTACAGCTGTATTGTTAGAGTAATATGAGCAGAAGGTCTGCACCTCCTCTTTTATTGTATAAATAAGACTGTATTCCTGTCAATAAACAAAGATTCCTGGTTGAACTTACATACAGCCTGCCTGGTGTTTGTTCTGAGCTATCACAACTGGGTTAGAATGGCACATAGCTGAAGTTCTAATCCCGGAGCATTGGATGACCGAACCATCAGACGTTGCGATCTGCAATCTGATTCAATAGCTGCAGAGGAGTGTCGGGAGAGTGGAACCGAGCAAGCAAGGGGCTCGTTACAACAGGTTTTTCCTCCGTTACACTTTTTCGGATCGGAGCGGGTCGGATGTCAGCGGACATGTCACCGCTGACATCCGATGCTCCATAGACCTCCATGGAATGTCAGTTCAGGTCCGCCTAAAAAACTGACAGGCGGACCTGAACGGACAGTCCGTGTGAAAGAGGCCTTAATGTCTAGGTGTTTGACTTGTATGCCTTTCCTGGCTGCAACACTAAGAAGCGATCTGATGGTGGAGTGTTTTACGATGGGAGCGAATGTTTCATCACAATCTTTACCAAATTTCTGGGGGTAACCCTTGGCAACTAGTCTGGCTTTGTATTTGTGGATATTCCCTTCTGCATCTGACTTTATTTAGAAAGTCCACTTACTTCCTATAGTTTTGCGGTTAGGAGGGAGATCTGTGAGTGTCCAGGTTTTATTTTCTTGAAGTGACTTTAAATCTTCTTCTGCTGCTTTTCTCCATTTATTGGCTTCATGTTTTGGCAAGATCTGGTGGGGAACTTGATTTAGGCAATGTGAGTTCCATCTCTTGTTCTGACTCCTGCTCAGATTCGCTTTGGTCGACCTTTTCTTCTGGTTTGCTTAGCATATTCACTTCACAGCCTTCAGGGATCAGTGTTTCTGGTGATAAGCTCTCATCAAAATAAACACTATGGCTTTTTGTCACTATGCCAGTTTTTGGGTGTAGGATTCTGTAACCCTTAGTTTGCTCACTGTAGCCTACTAGAATGCCCTCTATGGCTCTGTTCTCCAGCTTGGATCACTTTTCACTTGGAATGTAGGCATATGCTTTACATCAAAAACACTCTGATGTCCTCTATGCTAGGCTTTGATCCCTGTTACATTTCGAATGGAGTACTTTTAATGGCTCTTGCAGTTAGTCTGTTCTGTATGTAGGTTGCAGTCATAACTGGTTATTCCCAGTACTTGTGAGGTAGGTTGGCATCCGACAACATGCATCTGGCTATTTCTATAAGAGTGTGATTTTTCCTTTCTGCTACACCATTTTGTTCAGGAGTGTATGGTGTGGTTGTCTGGTGTACTATTCCTTGTGTCTTAAGATATGAGGACACTTCTTTATGTATTCTCCTCTATTGTCGGTGCATATTATTCCTGGTTTGCGTTGGAATTTGTTGCTAGACATGGCAACAAACTTTTGAAGTTTCTCTGATGTTTCATTCTTGTGTTTCGTCAGATAGGTAGTTTTGTACCTGGAATAATCATGAATGAAAGTCAGTAGATATCTGTTCCCGTCTGACGTGGGAGTGCATACGTCATTGTGTATGAGCTGCAGGAGGTGGGTAGTTTTTCTTTGAGACGCCTGTGGAAGGGGAGCACGTGTGGCTTTTGCTTCAGTGCAGCACTTGCATTTCATGAACACTTTGCAAGGTGCTATTGTCAAATCTTCTGATAAATCTTTATAATGTCCTTATAGCTTCTGGACTTCTGTGTCCCTGCCGCCTGTGCCATAAGTGAATACATTTGCTGTGTAAGTCATTAGAGACTATATTGGCTTGCTGGTCTGTGGTAATGAGCTTTTATAGGTGGTCATCCAGTTTTCCTTTTGCGAGGAATTGCTTATTATTGTGAATTGTGCGTTCATCACCCTGGGACTTAACTGTAAGACCGTTGTTTGCAAGATTTTTCACTGATAGAAGGCGGTCTTCTAGTTCTGGAACATACTGCCCTTTCTTTACAAGGATACTTTGCTTGCCTTGTGGTGTACTGCAGTTCAGGAAGACCTGGCCTTTACCTGCTGATGTAATGCTTTTCCCATTTGCAAGGAAAACTTTGTCTTTTGCACTGTAATCAATGTTTGTGAAGAAGGTCTCAATGCTAGTCATGTGGCTTGTCGCAGCTGAGTCTATGCACCAGCCGCGTGGCTTGCCATTCTGTGTCACTTTAAAGGTGCCACTCCATGATGTATCTGCATTTTTCTTTGTGGCTGCTTTGACTCTTTGTTTTGTGGATAGCTTTAGCTCGGCTTTCCAGATAGAACAATCCTTTTTTAAGTGACCAGTCTTTTTACAGCGAAAACAGGCTCTGCTTTCTTTGTTGTGCTTTATGCCTTTGTACATCTTAAGAGCTTTGTCATCATGGTGCGCATTTTCTTTCCTTCTGTCATATTCATCGATTAATTTTCCCTTTGACATAGTCAAGCGTTAGTTCCTGCTCTCTCCATCTGTGGGCCTGTCTGTATTCAGCACTTGCCACAAGTCATCCCTGGTGAGAAACATTTCCAGTTTAAACTTCCATAGCTGGTAATTGGTATTGCTCAGCTTTGCAATTGCAAACTTCACATCTGAACGCTTGCCATCTTTCAGTAGCTTGTATACAGTATTCACTGACTTGCTGTACTCACTGAGTATTCACAGTAGAATTCTTTCAAGTGCCTGGATGCCTGGGACCCATAACCTATTAGCAGGTTATTGAATCATGCGCTTGGAAGCTTGTTGCTGCTAGATAGATTAGAATAGCTATAGCTTCCAGTCTTCTGAAAGTTGCCCCTGCCTCTGGATAACGCTCTGTTTTTCCCCCAGCCCTCTTCATCGCCGAGCCCGCTTCGCAGTAAGTTCCAGCTGCTGAAACATCAGTACCTCTTGCTGCTCCCTGCCCAATGTCCCCAGACTGCTTTGTAACTGAACCCTTCTCTCCCTCTATGTCATGGTGCTATCTTCCTCATCCTCAATATCTGAAAATGCATGATCAAGATCATCTTCCTTCAGCAAGCAAGGAGGAAGATATGAAAGCCTTTGTCCATCATTTCACCACCTCTTGTGCGTGCAGAACTTCTGCGTCACACTTTAGGCCTGCCTAAAATTTTTTTAAATAAAAGGGCTTGCCTAAATGTAATGGTAACTATGACAAAAGGGTAGATAAATATGTGGTGCTTTGGTGCACGCTACACAATACACAAGTATTCGATGATGTGCTTCAAACCAAGGACAGCTTAGCTGGTGTCAACAACAAGTGTACCTAAAAAAAAAAAAAGGCCTCAGCAAAAGGAAATAAAATATACCACCCCAAAAAATAAACCCTGATCTGGGGAAGGGCATGCAGCCTATGGCCATTGAATTTTATACCTAGTTTGCTGTTGCCTGTCCCTCTCCCATGCTGTAGGATTTCCCCCTCCATTTGCTGCTGCATGCCATTTCCCCTGCATTGTAGAAGGACATGCAGTCTATGGCTGTTAGTTTTTCATCTGCAGCTATGCTAGTGCCCTAAAAAAAAATGCATATACAAGAAAAATACATGTATAAAAATACAAGTGGCTGCTGAGTGCCTCGGAGGAGAACATTTATACCGGCAAAGCAGAGGAGTTGCAGATGTGCCTGGCCACTGTGAGCAGCCAACCTACCATATCAATACCAAAATATACAGAAAAAATATAAGATATAATGAAAAACTTATAAAGATATAAGAATACAATAAATAAAGAAATAAAAAAAACATAAAAATACACTACTTGTAGTGATCTTCCACTCTGGGGCAACCCAGGCCCAGAAAGTTCCACTAGATTATAAAGGGCTTGGACAAAGTGGGGCCAAGACTACTGGGCTCGGGGGTGGTTTTAGAGTAGCTTTTTTGGCAGCTCCAGATGGCAGCTGATGCCCACTGAAGCTGCACTGCCAAGCCACCTTACAATATTTGTGTCTATTTTCTCTCAATTAGTACACGCTCATTTTAATTTCAGGATAAAGCATGTCTCATCTCGCCCTCCGATATTCTGGCTTAACCAAGCTGCTAACATATTGTCCGGCCACTGTACAATATTTGTGCCTATTCAAGTGCTCACATACTGTCCTGATGCTAGCCAATTTCTGCCAAAAACATACTATATTCTCATATCGTGAATATAATTGGGCTAGGAGGGGGTTCAGGAAATTTAAAGCTCAGGTTGTGGTTTTGAAGTGTTTTTGTGCACTCTGTTTTGATGTTTTGTTAAACTTTTAGGACAATGCTGGGTGGTATTGTGAAAAAAGAAGCACACCAACCATATTATTAAACTGTTTTGCCACTCGCTAGTTTTTATGAAGTTGAGGATTTTAGCTTTATTTTTTAAGTTTTCCTATAGCTTTTATATCTGTTGTGGCTGCTACTTCCCCATGTCAATTAAAGCCTATTAAATTCCAAGAAAAAAGTCAGGTGTCACAGCCAAAACTAGCGAAAAAAAAGCCTTTAACCACTTCCTTCCCCGCCCATAGTCAAATGACATCCACAGGAGGGATCTTCCATCCTGGGCGGGCGTAATATGACATCCTCAGCCTCCCTGCTGTCTAGGGGTCGCGTTCCCGCCGCATCACTCGTGAGCTGATGCGCGTGCCTGGCAGCTGCGATGTTCGCCTGGCACCCGTGAATGCCGGTAACAGAGCAGGAACGTGGAACTGTGTGTGGTGGGAGGTATCAGTGCTGTGAAGAGTCTCTGCAGCTTACGCATGTATTTGCAAATGTTTGCAAAATAAACCCCTGTTTTTAACGCATACTGTTAGACAGGATAATTCGGTTGGTTGCAGGCTGGTCGGTTACTTTAGCTGGGAATTTTCTTTGACTTTGTTTGACATGTGTCAACCTTCCATGTGCTCCTTGCTGCAAAGACCAGTTATAGGTGGGGCAGTGGCCATTTGTTTGTACTTTCGACTTCTGTACAACCTCCCTGCCCATAAGAGGTATCGAAATTCAGCCAGTACCTGCTGTACCGGCCGAATTTCGAACAATGTATAGACGGATTAGGTCTCTGACCAAGGACAAGTATGTAGATAAGGAGCTCTGACTTTCCTGACATGTATACATACTTCAGATCATTAATCCAAAAAAGTACTAAAGCATACCTCCCAACATTATGAGATGGAAATGAGGGACACCTACTAGCAAACGTATGTAGGCATAGGACACGCCCCCTGTCACACCTCCTTAAAGAAGAATTAACCAAAAAAAGTTTAATTAAATCCACAAGGGCTTTTTTTTTTTTTTTACCACTACTATTCCTTTATATTGGCTTTTAAAATTTACAAATGCAGCAATTTAGAAATTGGATTAAAGGTTTAGCACTGACAAACACTTTTTGAAAGATAAAAAGTGCATTTTTATATACAACTATATAGATCAGATCAAAATGAAGGACAAATCAGGGACAGTCCCTCGAAATCAGGGACAGTTGGGAGCTACGCTAAAGTCAGCATAACAGCTAGACAGCTAGCATTTTCAGAAGGTCAATAATGGCAGCTTTCTTGTTTTATGTTATATATAGTGATTAGCAAAGCTTAGCAAACCACTGTATCCAATTAAGGTATGTGTTTCTTTTATTTATTATTCTTTGATCTATTATTTTTCTTTGCAGTGCCTTGTGAAATGTTCCCATACTTCTCTACCACATGTGAGTGACATACAGGGAGCTTTTGTTCTTTAGCTATTAGAACATTTATTAGTTTTTAGACTGCAGGTGGATTGTATGTGCGATGATTTGCATAGAATGCTCAAAAGGAAACTGTCATCTCTTCTTTCTTCCTCAAAGGATATACAGTGGAACCTTGGTTTACGAGTAACGCGGTTAACAAGCTTTTTGAAAGACGAGCAACTTTTTTTTAAAATTCTGACTCGGTTTGCGAGTATTGTCTCGCAAAACGAGCAGAATTCAAGCAAATGGGCGGTGCAGTACCGCATTTGGCCAGAGGTGCGGGGGCGCCGGGGACACTCGGAATGGTTTGGAGCTGTTCGGAGCCATTCGGAAATACTCGGAATGACTCGGAAATACTCGGAAACACTCGGAAATACCCAATTCCCAAGTGTTTCCGAGCCTTTCCGAGTTTAGCCGAGCTGTCCCCGAGTATTTCCGAGGCTCTCCGACGCCCCCCCACCTCTGGCCACATGCGGTATTATAGTATGTAATATAAGTAAATGTGGAACAAATTATCTTCGTTTCCATTGACTTCTATGGGGAAACTCGCTTTGATATGCGAGTGCTTTGGATTACAAGCATTCTCCTGGAACGGATTATGCTCTTAATCCAAGGTTCCACTGTATAACTTTATTTCTAAAAAATATCCACTGAAGACAAAACGCTCTTAAAAAGCTTGCCATACCTACACAGATCTGATCATCAATTGATTGGTTCCATTGAATGATCCTCTTTTTTAGCAGACATGCACATTTACTATGTGATATAGATAGATATCTTGCGAGCTACCAATGAAGAGTGTCCAAAGAATGTTTTAAACGTAAGAGAACCAATCCACAGCTGCTAAGCATATTCACACTCCCATAATCTGTCTATAAAATATTAAAACTAAACGAATGCAGTGCTATGTGATAAATCACTCACTCGGATGAAAAAATATATATAATTGCTGTGGGCAATGCGCGAGTGAATGTTGGAGCAACTTGAAATTCCACACAAAGAATATAAATGGTAAAAAATATATGAATTAAATACTTGTTGTCAAGCAAGTGCACAGTGAAAGAAATCTAAAAAAATTGAAGTAAACATCAAAATATAAAAAAATCTTAATTTCAGCAAGTCTACAGTAAGAAATATATATATATATATATATATATATATATATATATATATATATATATATTCAAACTTATTTTCACTTATTTTTAAGTCCACAGTGAAGAAAAAAAAAAAATATATATATATATATGTATATATATATATATATATATATATATATATATATATATATATATATATATATTTATATATATATATAAGCAAGCAAGTGCCGAGTAAAAGAAATATAAAAATATTGAAGTAAACATCAAAATATAAAAAATTCTTCATTTCAGCAAGGCCACCCCCTCCACAGCCCAGAGCTCCAGTGAGCGGGGTGTGGGGGGGCAGACAGTCACCAGCTCTCTGCTCAGGGAGCACTAATAACCGAGTGATTAGCAGTGTTTGATCGCTCAGTTCTCAGTGTTAGAGCCGGTGGTGTACAGATGCAGTAATTACACCGATGCTGCATCCACCTAGGTAAGTATGATTCTGCAAACCCCATACTCCTCTTTTAAGCTTTAGATTCATCTAGATGCATGCAACCTCATGGACTTATCTGTTTTATTTACAATTTTACTGAGCACCAACAGCTGTACTTCTAGTACTCCAACACTGGACCTTCAAGTCTCCTATACAGACTGCCTGCCTATCCTCTTCTCTTACCCAATTGCGTGATGCTTTATATTATACCAAGCCATTCACAAAATACAAAGTCTTCTGTGAATACACAGCAGCCACATCTTTCCTGTCAGTGTCAGGAGTATAGTGATAGCTGTAGATTGCATGGGTTTGACATACACTATATTGTCAAATGTATTGCGATGCCTGCCTTTACAAGCACATGATCTTTAATGGCATCCCAGTCTTAGTCAGTAGGGTTCAATATTGAGTTGGCCCACCCTTTGCTGCTATAACAGCTTCAACTCTTCTGGGAAGGCTGTCCACAAGGTTTAGGAGTGTGTCTACGGGAATTTTTGACCATTCTTCCAGAAGTTCATTTGTGAGGTTAGGCACTAATGGACGAGAAGGCCTGTCTCGCAGTCTCCACTCTAATTCATCCCAAAGGTGTTCTATCAGGTTAAGGACAGGACTCAGTACAGGCCAGTCAAGTTCCTCCATGCCAAACTTGCTCATCCAAGTGGCAGCAGGACTGTTCATGCTGCTGGGCCAAGAAACCTGATTGGGACCTAACAGGCATTTAAAGTATAGCTTTACACATCTAGCCTAGGAGGTTCACAAGCTGGGAAAAGCTGTACCTCTGCAGGTCTTGCTGCTGGGTTTTTCCTGTTCATCAGGGTCCTGGCTGTGGCAGAGCTTGGGAACCCATAGGATCCATCCTGCTACTACCTCACTAGAAGGCAACAGGGATCAAAGCTTTGGCTGATATCCTCTGGCCTTGAGAGTAAATACTGTTTGCGGATCTAGGTGATGTTTGGTGCTGCAAGGAAACAAGAGCCATGGTAGCTTTTTGGGGTACTGATTGCTCTTTCTGATTGCTCTTTCTGCCTTCTTGTTTGCTAAGTAAAGGACCAATAAGGAGGCATGCATAACGCCTAACTCCAACCAAATATTTTAGTTTTGTCTTGTATAGAGCAGAGAACAGTTAGCAAGTCATTTTTTTTTTATTGCAATCTGTGTGCCTTTTAGAAAGATCTCCCCCACTTGTTCTGTCTCTCCATCAAGGACATAAAACCAAAAACACATATTTGTTTAAGTATAGCTGAAGGCAAAACTTTTTTTCTTTTAGAGTAAAGAGGGATTAGGACACCTGTGAGATGTCTATTGCTGTCTGTGTACCCGTTAGGGAGATTAGTCCTCCCTGCTTGTCCTGGTGACCAATAATAACGGAACTACAGATTTTGAGTGGTCACCAGAACAGTAATAGAGAGGAAATCTTCTAATGGGGACACTAGTTCTGGTGACTGGTAATTTTCCACACTTTGGAGGATTTTCCCCTCCTTTCCTGTTGTGGCTATGGGGCAGGAAGTGAAGAAAATCTTCCCAACGGGACACAGATAAAAAGAAAGCAAAAGAATTGACAGGGGTTATAACCCTCCATTAAGGTATTCAAAATGAAAAGTTATACTATCAGTTCTACTTAAGATGAAGAAAGATTAGAGCTTTTGACAAAATTTTTATTACTGTCTGTGCTTTCCTTTCCCATTGATGCCCACACTGCATTTCTTTTATGGTTATCACAGGAACAGAGGAATTATCTGCCCAACCAACCAATGGAGTCATGACAGAAATAAAACATGAGAAAAATGATAACTCTTCATCACTCAAACTAAGATCTGGATCTTCACAGGAGGTTTTTACAGAAGGTGACCACTTCTTTCATGATATGTTAAAGTGATTCTAAAGATCATTTAAAAAAGTTGCACACAAAAGGTTTTTTACCTTCATGCCTAGAATGCATGAAGGTAAAAAACATTCAGCCTTTACAACCACTTTAATATTGCCTATGTTTATCACTGGTTTGGTTTGACAGATTTAGCCTTGCAGTATTGTGATGTCTGGCTTCTAAACCACTGTCCTGTTTCCAATGGAGGTACATATAGGTTTGTATGCTCTCTGAACACCAAACAGCAGATTGAAAGCATTTGTAAGGTCAAATATTTTTCCTTTTAAAATGACAAACATGTTATGCTAACCTGCTCTGTGCAATAGTTTTGCACAGAGTAGCCCCAATCCCTCTCTTCCTCGGTCCCCTGGCTCCTTCTCTTCTCGTGCGCCACGATAAGAAGCCACTTACTGAGCCACGCTGCCTGCATCTATAGACACAGACAGCGGGACTCGGCCTGCTCCAATGGCTCCTGCTATTTTCAGCAAGGCCTGTGAGAGCGGCGGGGGAGAAGAGGAGAGAGCCGCTACAGACAGGTGCAGAGCTGGATTGAAATTGGACTCAGATAAGTATAAGGGGGGGGGAGGCAACATATCGCCTTCTCACCACCTGTCAAACACACTGGGATCACTTTTCAGAGGAACAGCAGTGCCTGCAGCACTTATAAATGAGCCCTTATTTGGATTCGGCAGCAGCATCCTTAGGGCTCGTTCACATGTAAAGTAGGTAAAACCCTGCAGTTAAGTCACGGTTTTGCCACCCCCAATCTCTATCCCTATGTTGAGGCAGCAGCTAAAGGTGTACACATGCCGCAGAAGGAATTAAGCCCCCTGTTGCTTTTGGTGGGTGCTACTGCCTGCCAACTGCGACCTATTCAAGTAAATGGGGGCACGTAAATGGGGGTCCAAGGGGTTAAAGCAGGTAATGAGAAAGCAACACAATGCTTTTACCCCTTGTTTGCTGTACTGCTCAGGGTTGCATGGCACTTGCAGAGCAGCCTCATTCACTTGGATGGGTCATGCTTGGAAGGTGCTTCACCCACCAACCATGACAGGGCATATAACTCCTGCTGTGGCTGCGACAAGTGTACACCACTGGCCACTGCAGCTAAAGGGGTGCGGTTGGGGCGGGGGGTGATAAAAACAAGTCTCAAAGTGGTTGTAACCTTACACTACCATTCACTGCCAGCCTCTCTCTTTTGTGCAGCTATAACACATTGGGGGTTATTTATGAAAGGCAAATCCACTTTGCACTGCAAGTGCACTTGGAAGTGCAGTCGCTGTAAATCTAAGGGGAAGATCTGAAATGAGTGTAAGCTCTGCTGATTTTATCATCCAATCATGTGCAAGCTAAAATGCTGTTTTTTATGTTCCTTGCATGTCCCCCTTGGATCTACAGCAACTTCACTTTCAAGTGCACTTGCAGTACAAAGTGGATTAACCCCCACTGTGTGTTTGTTAAAAATGAAGCCTCAGATATCTTCAGGCCAGTCACAAGACTCCCGGCTCTATTCTATTCTCTATTCCTCTGATCTACGGGCAACAGCGGCAGGGGCCGAGATCTCCCTCTGATGTTAGACGGGGAGGTCACGTGACCGCCATGCTAGCCGTTCAGCCCCCTTGCTGTAGCCCTTAGATGGGGAGGAGAGCTGCCGGGAGTCACGTGACCGGCCTGAAGATATCTAAAAAAAGGTATTTAGAGGCTTCGTTTTCAACAAACACTTAAGCCTCGTACACACGATTGGGTTTTCCGCAGACAAGATCTCGGACTTTTGTCCGAAGGTGTGTGCCTGAATTTTGTCTTTAATACAAACGGCAAGGAATTGTCGGCCAACAAAGACGAAATTAGTGACGTACTACGTGTTTTTTCAGCTCTTTAGTTAGTAGAAGTTTGGTGAGTGCTGATTTGCGCTTTTCATTTACTGCTTTTCGGTTCGCACTTTTCATTTCGTGCTTTTCAGTTCATTTCTGAACGGCCGTTCGTCAATCAGATGTGTTGCAGAATCGGAGGAGATAACGTGTTGTTATTATTGGCCTTGGAGTTATTGCTTTGATCCAAGACCAGTCCAGGAACAGGAGGAGGAGGATTTCTTGTACCAAAAATTGGTTGCTTTATTAATGGTGACCAATTATGTCACCAACATAGTTGTATCTTTGATTTTAAAAACTACAGGATAATGGTGTTGTGGTAACTTGCCCAAAAAAAAAAAAAATATTATTCTTGTTATCACCAGAAAATAAAAGCCTTTTAAAATATGTTTGGCAGAACTCCATCAGTTTCACCAGCAAAGCAGCTTCATTATTATCCCATTATAAAGAAGAAGAGAATTGTGCGCTGAATTTGGAGATTTCATAATTTGCCACGTCACGAATGTCAATTCTCCATTACGAACGCTAGTTTACAAGACCGACCGCTTCTGGCTCGTCCTTGCTTCCGAGAATGCGCGTTTGTACTTTGGACTTTTGTACGATGGACTTGTGTACACATACATTTGTCTGCGGAAAATTTTAAAGCCTGCCATCCAACAATTGTCCGATGGAGCATACAAACGGTGGAATTTTCCGCCAAGAGCTTGTCATCACACATTTCCCGTTGAAAAATCCGATCGTGTGTACGTGGCTTTACACAGTATGGTATGGCTGCATAAAAGAGAAGGGCTGGCAGTGAATTTTTAAAAAGTTTACATTACTACTAATAACGGCGGGGGGGGGAGGGGGAGAGGGCAGCGGATGATGCAGGCACGCAAATTGACCATGGTACTCTGGGGGACACAGAAACAGGAAGGATCAACAAGGTCTTTTACAGCTTAGAGAGGAAAAGGTTAGACAGCACAAGCGCTGTGCTGTTTAACCTGCTATAAGGGAACAGGATTTTTTTTTTAAAGGTTACAACCGCTTTAACTATGTGGTTTTACCACCCCCCAAACTGCAAATGTAAATAAACCCTTACTGTTCTGAGCCCCCTATAAGGATGCTTTTACACTGATGTTACTGTTGCAGTTTACCTGTACTGTGGGTGCAGCGCAGTGCATCTGCAACTTTCCTGGGTCAGTTGCGCTTTGCCATAGACTTCTATTATATCCTGCAGGTGTGGTACGCTTTCAGAAAGCACACCAAAACACCTTCATTCAGAAAGTGCACCAAACCCACAGGATATAATAGAAGTCTATGGCTAAGCCCAGCTAACCCGCAGGAGAGCTGCAGGTACACTGCACTGCACCCGCGGTGTGGGTAAACCGCAGCACATCAGTGTGAAAGCAGCCCTATACTATTATGCCCAGTATATTTCTTCACAATGACCTGAAGATCTCTTCTTTCCTGCTGCTGGCACCACTCTGGAGACCGGGAGCCAGGATAAGAGATGAAGTGCAGTTGGTATCGCTCGGCATGGGACAGAAGCCAACACTACAGAGGAGGCAACGGCTTATGCAGCTCTTGCTCCCTACTACAGCTCCAACTTTACAAGTAGTCCCTCTACTTTGCACTCTATTTGATGCTCTAAAATGGCGGGTTAGCAAGCTCAGACTGCAATCTACCAGTCACCTGTCCGCAATCTACTGGTAGATTGCGATCTACAGGTTGTTTCCCCCCCCCCCCGCCATAGAAGAAATGGAAGAAGATGACGTATGCTCACATGGTTTGCAGATTTCAGAGAAAAGCTGGTAAAATAATACCTGCATGTATTACAATATAAATGCTGAGAATGAGGTTTTTTTTTTTTCAAGCAAAAGGAAGTAACTGGAAAAGTCCATCAAAGATAGGAAAAAGACAAAATATGGAAATAACTGTATCTGTGAAATATAACATTATTACTGAAAAAAGTACTAAAAATCTAGTTTTTGTGGATTTCTAAGTATAGAGAGTTTTACTTCTGCTGCGGTTCTATAATCCGGATATTCTTAATGTGTGAAGATGAAATGTTAAATGATCACAGCCCAGGGCAGCCTGGAATAATGATCTATCTTTACTCTTATTTTCCATTCAGTATTACATGGACAGTTCCTTTTTGTTAGCAAAATGACTCCATCTGCTGTGACCTTCTCCCACAGATACTCCAGACATCCCATGTTCCTTGCAAGTTGTTCTGCCAGTCTAACCTGTCCTGCACATGCCTTTAAACCACAACAATTCACACTAGCTAGTAAGTATACTTACCTGGAGAAAGTCTGCATGTCATTACACAAATCTCCTGCTTTTACATGCTAGAAACCCCTTAAAAGAGGCATACTAATGGAAGATAATAATCTTTCTTGCAATCCTGACACTTTATTTTCCTAAGATAGTTCTGTTCTGCCAACATGTTTGAATGCCCTTTAAATTGATATTTAAATCCCCAGAAACGTAGTTTGTTTTAGATATCTATAGCTCATTCATTATAAAGTGACATAGAAAAAGAATCACGGGGGTTCATTTAAAAATCAGCAGTATGCCCTTTCCATGGCCATACTTATGCATACTAGAATAGCACTCCATTATTGGTGTCCCATCGTTGGTGTCAGTGGGGGGAATAGTGCCCCACTGTTGGTGTCAGTGGCAGGAATTATGCCCCTTTGTTAATGTCAGTGGGGGAAGTAGTGCCCCAAGGGCCTTTTGAGCACAGCAGTGTGGTTTTAAAGGAGAAGTACAGCCAAAGCTTGTTTGGATGTACTCCTCATGTGGATCACATTCGTTCTGCACCCCTGTGACTTGTTTTCAGCAGGCAGCAGGCTGAAGACCGCTGTCGGCTGACGTCACAGAATTGATCCAGGCTCAGGAAAGATCGGCTGAGAGTCTGAGCCGGCGGCTCCTGCCCCTCCACGGCCCAGCACTCCAGTGAGTGGTAGTGGGAGGGCGGGGTTCAGAGCAGAGAGCAGTGACTTACTCAGCTGAGGGAGCTCTGAGAACTGAGCGATCAGCAGTCTTTGATCGCTCAGTTCTCAGTCCTCTAGCCGGTGGGAATCAGATGCAGCATTGGACCGATGCTGCATCCACCTAGGTAAGTATGAATCTGAAAAAAAATCATACTTCTCTTTTAATAGTGGAGACCTATGAAAATTAAGGATATATCAGGGGAGCCCAATCATATGACCTGTCAAAGTCATGCCACCAGCCCTTCTCCAAGTTCAGAGGTCTCTCAATAAGCCATTGGGGGAGCCATGTAAGCCATCCCGCAAAGCAAAACTCTATAAGCCATTGGGGGAGATTCAGTTTTGCTTGTCCTATCAGATACTATTGGATGAACTGTGGTGATCGCCTCTCTAAAGCTGTGCACTAATCATCAGATTATTGTAAGATCAATTTGAAAGTGGCATTTTTCATCTGATTTTCTGATCATGTGTATAGGCCTTAAGGGTCCTTTCACACAAGCGTTCCGAAGAAAAATAGGGCTTTGATCCGTTCCAAAAAAACGGATGTTGACGGATGCGGATGTAAACGGATGTAAATAGATGATTATCCATTTACATTTAAAGATAGAGCAAAAAGTCGTGCTATCTTTACATGTGTTTGGTGTAGTATAACACTTTTAGTCGCAGCTCTTTTTTATGTTTCTACTTATAGCGCAGTATTTTTTATATCCATCCATTTACATTTGTTTTTCCATAGAGAAGCATTGATGTCCATTTTTCATCCGTCAGTGGATGGATGAAAAATTACAAACGGAGCGCACTTGTGAAAGGGGCCTAAGTAAACAGGCTGAAGTTAGAAGCTGATTGGTTACTATGCACAGCTGCACCAGATTCTGTGTACACCAGTTTTAGTAAATTCCCCCAGTGTACGCTCCACATCGCAACCTGCATTTTATGAATGGGGAGTAGAGTGCAAGTCATGGTATACAGATCACCTATCCATCAGAATGCATGTGCCTCCACTAAGGGGACACTTATAAGTTAGTGTTAGGTACCACAGATACCAGGGTGCCTTGGCGAGGCTCTGTGGCTTATGCATGCATTTGCAAATGTGTGCAGACTAAACCCCTGCTTTTAACGCATACTGTTAGACAAGTTATTTGGTTGTCTGCAGGCTGGTGGTAAGTTAAGCTTGTTTTTTTCCTTGGATTTATCCTTGGCCTTGTTTATACCTGTTGTTAGCCTTCCAATGCTTCTTACTGCAATAGCCAGCTATAGATGGGGGCAAGTGGCGTCTTTTTTGTATCACTGTCATGTTTTTTGATCAGGCAACACACTGACACCTTTGCAGCCATTATGCTATATGCTGGGTGTTCAGTGTGCCCCTGTACCTTTAAGAAGGGGTGGCTCCCCTTCAGTCCACCTGCCCTCACCTATCCATCAGAATGCATGTACCTCCACTGTGGGGACACTTATAAGTTAGTGCTAGGTACCACAGATACCAGGATGCCTTGATGAGGCTCTGTGACTTACGCATGCATTTGCAAATGTGTGCAGACTAAACCCCTGCTTTTAACGTATACTGTTAGACAGGTTATTTAATTGTCTGCCAGCTGGTGGTAAGTTAAGCTTGGGTTTTTTCCTTGGATTTATCCTTGGCCTTGTTTATACATGGTATGGAGGAACCTTGCAGAGTAAAATGTCAACAGGCTTTTGTTCATTTGAGAATTGCTTATCTCGTATACAAGTCTAGAGGATCTACTCTGCATTTTCTAACTGAAACCTGTTAATACAGGTCCTAAGGGGCTTACAGCTCAACTAATCCCAACAATTTAACGATTCCAAGGCATGCCCTGAATGATAACTGTCACATTTGCTTTTTCCCTCAACTGAACTATCAAGTCGTCAAATGGCTGGTGTCATAACTGATCACATGTGCAGCACCATGGCAACTGCTAATCAAACAAAGGTTAACATGGCAGCTTCCTTGCTTTAAATTTTAGGTGGGTTTAGTTCCACTTTAAATTAGAAGATAGTGTTCTAACAAGTAACTTTCTGTTGCCCGTGGCAACTATTTAGAATCATTGTTTCATTTTCTAACCACAAACTCAAGAAATTATGTTTGGAAGCTTAATGGATGCAATGAGGAAAAAAATGTTTTTAGCACATTTTCATACAGCCTGGAGTCATTTTTATCCCAGGGCAATTCTGTCCTAGGCTCTGCTCATTCTATCATGTAATTATTTTATTAACCACTTCAATACCAGACACTTTCACCCCTTCCTGCCCAGGAAAATTTTAAGCTTTCAGCGCTGTCACACTTTGACAATTGCGCAGTCATACAACAGTGTACCCAAACTAAATTTTTATAATTTTTTTCCCACAAATAGAGCTTTCTTTCGGTGGTATTTGATCACCACTGGGGTTTTTATTTTTTGCTAAACAAACTAAAAAAGACCGAAATGTTGGAAAAAAAAGTTTTTCTTTGTTTCTGTTATAAAATTTAGTTTTCTCTTTCACTGATGGATACGGATGAGGCGGCACTGATGGGCACTGATAGATGGCACTGGGTTCTCAAAAACGTCTCATTGTATTCCACTTAAGAAGTTGCCCACTTCTAAGGAACTGGCTTCCATTTTTGCTCTGGAGATCTTTCGCTTACATGGGCTACCCAAGGTGATTGTCTCTTGTAGTCAATTTGTGTCCCGGTTCTGGCGGGCCTTTTGTGCACAGTTGGAAATTCAGCTTGCTTTTTCCTCTGCGTATCACCCGCAGTCTAATGGGGCCGCAGAATGAGCCAATCAGTCCTTGGACCAATTCCTACGTTGCTATATTTCTGACCTTTACAACAACTGGTCAGCCCTCTTACCGTGGGCAGAGTTTGTTCACAATAGTGAAATCTGTTCCCGATTGTCCCCGTCATATGGCAAACTATGGTTTCCAACCTTCCATCTTGCCTGACTCATTTGTTCCACAGAGTATTCTTGCGTTAGAGGAGAATCTCCGTGGTCTTCGCTCCACTTGACTGTGTCTTGGTTGCACTCTGGTGGAGTGGCTATGTCTTGGTCGCACTCTGGTGGAATAGCCATGTGTTGGTCGCACTCTGTTGGAGTGGTCATGTCCAGGTTGCACTCTGGTGGAGTGGCCATGTCCAGGTCACACTCAGGTGGAGTGGCCATGTCCAGGTCGCACTCTGCTGGAGTGGCCATGTTCAGGTGGCACTCTGGTGGAGTGGCCATGTCTAGGTGGCACTCTGGTGGAGTGGCCATGTCAAGGTCGCACTCTGGTGGAGTCCTAATTTGAACGTCACTTTTTGGCAGCGTCTCAATGTGTTGGTCGACAGGCTTGCCGTGTGAGCCTTGTGTGTATTCAATACTGCGTACATCTTCAATAAAAAAAGAGGAATTAGATTTAGCACCTTCACCTACATTTCATATATTTTTCTTTGTACAACATCAAATTATAGAGAGAACAGTTCAAAATGGTTGTGCCAGAGACAATGAATAAACTCGACATGACAGGGACACAAGGATGACTAATGTTGGCCTTCGTATAAAAATGCTGGTTGCCTGCCACTTATCCCGACCCACTGTCTGGCATAAATCGCATGAAAAATCAGACAGGCTGGTCCCTGCTGAACCGGCCGAGATTTGAACTGTCTATCGCCGGCTTTATGGTAGGTTCATAGTAATCTAAGACCAAGACATAGCCAGGAAGGGATCACATGGCCCCTATGGTAGGTTCATAGTGATCTCTGACTAGGCCATAGCCAGGCATGGATCACATGACCCCTGTGGTAGGTTTATAATGATCTCCAACCAGACCATAGCCAGGAAGGGATCACATACACCCTACGGTAGGTTCATAGTGATCGCTGACCAGGACATAGACAGGAAGAAATCACATGGACCCTATGGTAGGTTCATAGTGATCTTCGACCAGGACATAGACAGGAAGGGATCACATGGCCCCTATGGTAGGTTCATAGTAATCTCTGACCAGGACATAGCCAGGAAGGGATCACATGGCCCTTATGATAGGTTCTTGGTAATCTTCGACCAGGGCATAGTCAGACAGGGATCACATGGTCCCTATGGTAGTTTCATAGTGATCTCCAACCAAACCATAGCCAGGAAGGGATCACATAGACCCTACGGTGGGTTTATAGTGATCGCTGACCAGGACATAGACAGGAAGGGATCACATGTCCCCTATGGTAGGTTCATAGTGATCTCCGATCAGGACATAGACAGGAAGGGATCACATGGCTCCTATGGTAGGTTCATTGTGATCTCCGACCAGGACATAGACAGGAAGGGATCACATGGCCCCTATGGTAGGTTCATAGTGATCTCTGACTAGGCCATAGCCAGGCAAGGATCACATGACCCCTGTGGTAGGTTTATAGTGATCTCCAACCAAACCATAGACAGGAAGAGATCACATGGCCCCTATGGTAGGTTCATAGTGATCTCCGACCAGGACATAGACAGGAAGGGATCACATGGCCCCTATGGTAGGTTCATAGTGATTACTGGCCAGGACATAGACAGAAAGGGATCACATGGACCTTATATTAGGTTCATAGTGATTACTGACCAGGACATAGAAGGAAGGGATCACATGGCCCCTATGGTAGGTTCATGATGATCTCTGGCCAGGACATAGACAGGAAGGGATCACATGGCCCTTATGGTAGGTTTATGGTGATCTCCGACCAGGACATAGCCAGGCAGGGATCACATGGACCCTATAGTAGGTTCATAGTGATCCCTGACCAGGACATAGCCAGGAAGGAATTACATGGCCCATATGATAGGTTCATAGTGATCTCCGACCAGGACATAGCCAGGCAGGGATCACATGTCCCCTATGGTAGGTTCATAGTGATCTCCAACCAGGACATAGACAGGCAGGGATCACATGGCCCCTATGGTAGGTTCATAGTGATCTCTGACTAGGCCATAGCAAGGCAGGGATCACATGACCTCTGTGGTAGGTTTATAGTGATCCCCAACCAGACCATAGCCAGGAAGGAATCACATAGACCCTACGGTTGGTTCATAGTGATCGCTGACCAGAACATAGACAGGAAGGGATCGATGGTCTCTATGGTAGGTTCATGGTGATCCTCAACCAGGACATAGCCAGTCAAGGCTGACATGGACCCTATGGTAGGTTCATAGTGCTCTCTGACCAGGCCATAGCAAGACAGGGGTCACATGACCCCTATGGTAGGTTCATAGTAATCTAAGACCAGGACATAACCAGGAAGGTGTCACATGGCCCCTATGGTAGGTTCATAGTGATCCCTGACCAGGCCATAGCAAGGCAGGGATCACATTACCCCCATGGTAGGTTCATGGTGATCTCCATCCAAACCATAGCCAGAAAGGGATCACATGGACCCTGCGGTAGGTTCATAGTGAGCTCTGACCAGGACATAGACAGGAAGGGATCACATGGCCCCTATGGTAGATCACATGAACCCTATGTTAGGTAGACATGTGTACTGACAAAAAATGTTCGTTTTTGTTTCATTCGTTTTTTTGCTTTTTTCGGAAATTCAGAAAATTCGGAATTCGGAAATTCGGAAATTTGAAAATTCGGAATTTAGAAATCTGAATTTCCTCCATCTCGCCCTGCAGCTCACGCTGATGTGTCTTCTTTTGGCCCTGGGTTCCCAGGAGAGGCAAGTGAGCCAGGGCACCCAGAAGTTGGGGGCTTGGATAGATGGGGTACAGAAAAAAGCACCTTTAACTGTAGCAGCTGTATAGCCTGTAACATACTGTAGCCCGCAGTCTGCTCTAGAAAACTAAACAAACTCCTGGCTGCTATTGGAGTTTGGTTACATGCCACTATTTCCACCGACATAGTAGTTACAATAAGGGCTCATTTACGATTTCTTCAACACACACTATCGCTTCAACATGCTTTTTTGATGTGTTTTTGATGCTTCAATGATGCTTTGGTGGTGCTTCTATGGTGCTTTTTTAAGCTTTAATGAAGCTTGGCAGATGCCTCCTTTGTGTGTGTGTGTCCCATACCTGCAATACCTCAAAAACAAAGCTAAGCTAAAGTTGAATTAAAGCCTTTCAGAAGTTGTATGTGCTTCAAGCAAGCTTTGTCATAGACTTCTATGGAGGCATTAAAGCGGGGTTCCACAAAATTTTGAACATTATCTCTATGCATTCTCTTCCTTGCCTAAATGCTGACATGCTGTGTAAAAAAATTTAAATCGTCGTAATTACCTTTTTTTTTCTAATCTTCTTAGCACTTCCTGGTTTTCCTCCCATGGGAGTAGGCGTGTTTTTAGCCTCTCCCAGACCTCCCACAGTCCCCTGGGAGCTAGTCTCAGGCTTCCCAGCATGCATTGTGCAACAGCGCCATCACAACATCTCGGTAAATGCTGGGAGCACAGCATTCACTGCATCCAGGAAATACATGCTTGTTGGCTTCAAATGCCCACAATGAAGATGGAAACCGCCTTCAGTGAATTTTATAAGTTATTCTTTACAGCGAAATCGGACACAGGCGGACTTATTACACAGAACATGTGAGTAAATAATCATGAGCAGAAAAGTTTGTGAACGAACTCCAAAAAAAAAAAAAACGATAGATAGGTGGACCCCTGCTTTAAGGATGCTTTGAAGCACCACTAAAGGAACATGGGGTATAATTTTTTGAAGTGAAGCAAAGCAAACATAAGGTGTAAACAGGACTGTAAAATAACCATTTTATTTAGTGACAGGAGCTTTGACTGGCGTTCAGAGAGCTTTAAAGAAACGTGTCCAAACCCATGTTTTGAAGCAAGTGTAAACGAGCTCTAAAGGATTTATGTATTTAGTGTTGCCCCCAAAGGACCTCCCCCTGCTGTGGTATGGTTTTGTAAAAAAAATGGTGAATTGGTACGTACCCCCTATAGCAGTGCCCAGCTTCCCGTGTCTTTTTTGGCAGTAGCTTATCTATTAGTCCTAAAAATAGGCATAATTGAACAAGATTCCCTCCCCCCTAACTCAAAGACGTCAGCGAGATTCACCTTCTGATTCGCCAAGTTTCTCGCAAGATTCATCAAACCTTTCAAAAATCAAACCAGGACAGATTTATCATCACTACCCCTGATGGCTGAAGCTTGGAAGCTCCGGTTTACCCAACCTCACCAATACAGTGTTACGAGAGGGAATCCTCATCCAGATAAACTGGATTTCTGTACACTGTGGATTTCCCAGCCCTTGTTAGGTCACACACTCCCCATCTGTAGACCTTGTGGAGTAACAGGGCATTCCTATCTCTGCTTTCTTCTTTAGCCTTTGCTGTTCCTCAGATGCTCCCCCACAACATGCCTGGATTACAAATATTTGGCAACAGGCAGCAGGAAGGGAGTGTGCTGAGCCTCACATTTCATCTACTTAGTCATGCCTAGTGCCTTTCTTCCTCCGCACATCTATACTTAGGGATGTCTGTGAACGCTTTCTGTTCAGCAGATCTCCTCATCTTGGTTTGTCTTCTATAAATGAGCCTTAACTTCCCCTTTTTTAGCTTCTCTCCACAAATGCTGCAAGAATCCGGCCTAGATATGAAGGTGACAGCCTGAATTATTTTATGTAGTTAAATACATCTTTCTTATTTTGGGTGCTGGGCTGTCATAACTGGAAGACGCAGAATTTGCATGAGGCTGTACTGTGTGAAATCATGACTTACATCTGCTCCTACTATGAATGCGCGCTGAACTTTAACAGGAAATCTGTTTCAACTGACACATATCTGGTTGCTATAACAAGCATACGGAGTGAAAAACAAATCCCTTTTACTGCTTGTGGAATTAGATTGTCTTCTGTACGGTTTATGTTGCTGCTGCTGATATGACAATGGAGAAAGCAAGGAGACTTCCTAGAGAATACAGAGTGTTAAAAAGCATGCTCTGTATCTAAAACAACCACATAACATGAGCTCTTTATAACATAGGGCTCGTTCTCATTTACACTTGGGGCTGTCATTGCCGCACTTCTGAAAAACGATCCGCAGTGGATCTCTTATCAGAAGCATTTGGCTAGCAGTTTGGAGGCACTACAGATGCTTGTTTAAACCCTTGAAAGCCTGCAGCACCATGCGGCCTCATTCACTTGAATAGGTCACATTTGGTGATGATACTGCCAGCTGAAAGCGACCTGTAGAAGGATTTTTGCACATATTTGCCAGCACACCTTGGATCGTCAATTATGTCCAAATCTTTATTAAAGAATGATCACATCACAAAGACATAGTGCAACACTTCGGAAGCCACGCAGGTCCCCTTCGTCAGGCATGCCTGACAAAGGGCTTTTGCACGGCTCCCAAACATTGCACTATGTCTTTGTGATGTGATCATTCTTCAATAAAGATTTGGACGTAATTGACGAATCCAAGGTGTGCTGGCAAATATGTGCATTTGATCGTTGATGTTTCCAGTTCTAGTTGGTTATTGCTGCAGCACCCGTTACTCCTAAAGCCCTGTCCAGGAAAGTGTACGATGGAAATATTGATACTTCCTCACCATGGGCAGTGGCCGTGGTAACTTGTCGCCCCAGTTGGGAGCAGATAAACTTAGGAGCATAATTAACCACTTCAGCTCCGGAAGGTTTTACCCCCTTCATGACCAGGCCATTTTTTGCTTCGCGCCACTGCTCTACTTTAACTGATAATTGCGTGGTCATGCAATGCAGTACCCAAATGAAATTTATATAATTTTTTTTCCCACACAAATAAAGCTTTTTTTTTGGGTGGTATTTGATCACCTCTGGGTTTTTTACTTTTTATTATATAAACAAAAAAAGACTGACAATTTTGAAAGAAAAAACAATATTTTTTTACTTTCTGCTGTTAATCGTATCACACAAAAAAATAAAAAAAATAACATTTTGGCCAAAATGTATTCTGCTACATGTCTTTTATAAAAAAAAATCCCAATAAGTGTATATTGATTGGTTTGCGTGAAGGTTATAGAAAAAAAAACTATGAGAAATATACTGTCATTTTTAAAAATGTTTATACTAGTAATGGCGGGGATTAGTGACTTATAGCGGGACAGCAGGCAATCTGACACTAACTGACACTTTGTGGGAACTAACTACCACTGACATCAACAGTGACTAAGTGTACACTAAGGACACTGGGCAGGAAGGGATTAACATCTAGGGTGATCAAGGGTGTTAAATATATGCCTAACAAGTGTTTATGTGTGTAATATGGGCTGCTTTTACTGGGGCTCTATTTGTTAAGGAGGGAATGAAAAACCAACTACCGGTAGATCCTCTGTCATTGAACACAGCTCTGTGCTGTTTACACTCAGGGTGCCACCTACCAAAAAATACAGAATCACGTATGTATTTGTGATTCTGCGCAGCCAGCCCACACTGTCACAGTAAATGTACAGTACACAGTCGGCAAGTGGTTATAAGGCTTTGTTCACACAGGTGTACTTAACCCCCTTTTTGCCGGCCGCCTCCCAAGCCTTTAAGGGTTCTAAACACCAGGAGGCGCGCATTCGGGTCACATTAACAGAAAGATCCCAATCACTAGTATGCATCAGGAGCTTTCTCGCAACCGTCGGCTACCGTCTTGGGAGCGCAATCTCAGCACAGTAAGTGGTTTACACAGGGCCCACATGTCGAGAGGCAGCATATATATGTGCGGCCGACATGAATATGTGCGGCCGACTGTCACTTTGCACCAGATGCAGCTTGTTACTTGCCACCATTGCCTGGCACCAGATGCAGCATTTTACTTGCCACTGTCACCATCGCCTGTCACCAGATGCAGCTTGTCACTTGCCACCATCGCCTGTCACCAGATCCAGCTTGTCACTTGCCACCGTTGCCTGTCACCAGATGCCCCGCTGACAGAGCAGCCTTCCGACCTGGGTGCAGAGGCGCCCCGGACGGGCACTGGTCCGTGACCCAGGGGTTAGGGACCCCCAGTCCATGGGATAGAGAATAAAGGTAAATCTCCCTAGTGGAACACAGGAGAAAATAAATTACACAGTTATTAAGTTGTTTGAACATCTCACGAAGCACTGTTTAATCCATCATCTGAAAATGGAAAGAGTATGGCACAGCTGCAAACCTACCAAGACATGGCTGTCCACCTAAACTGACAGGCCGGGCAAGGAGAGCATTAATCAGAGAAGCAGCCAAGAGGCCCATGGTAACTCGGGAGGAGCTGCAGAGATCCACAGCATTCACAGGTGGGAGAATCTGTCCACAGGATAACTATTAGTCGTGCACTCCACAAATCTGATCTTTATGGAGGAGTGGCAAGAAGAAAGCCATTTTTGAAAGAAAGCCATAAGAAGTCCGTTTGCAGTTTACGAGAAGCCATGTGGGAGACACAGCAAACATGTGGAAGAAGGTGCTCTGATCAGATGAGACCAAAATTGAACTTTTTGGCCCAAAAGCAAAACGCTATGTGTGACAGAAAACAAACACTGCACATCACCCTGAACACATCATCCCCACTGTGAAACATGGTGGTGGCAGCATCATGTTGTGGGGATGCTTTTCTTCAGCAGGGACAGGGAAACTGGTTCGAGTTGATGGAAAGATGGGTGGAGCCAAATACAGGGCAATCTTAGAAGAAAACCTGTTGGAGTCTGCAAAACACTTGAGACTGGGGTGAAGGTTCAGCTTCCAGCAGGACAACGACCCTAAACATACAGCCAGAGCTACAATGGAATGGTTTAGATCAAAGCATATTCATGTGTTAGAATGGACCAATTAAAGTCCAGACTTAAATCCAATTGAGAATCTGTGGCAAGACTTGAAAATTGCTGTTCACAGACGCTTTCCATCCAATCTGACAGAGCTTGAGCTATTTTGCAAAGAAGAATGGGCAAAAATGTCACTCTCTTGATGTGAAAAGCTGGTAGAGACATTCCCAAAAAAGACTTGCAGCTGTAATTGCAGTGAAAGGTGGTTCTACAAAGTATTGACTCAGGGGTGCTGAATACAAATGCACCCCACACTTTTCACATATTTATTTGTAAAAAATTTGGAAAACCATTATCATTTTCCTTCACAATTATGTATCACTTTGTTTTGATGTATCACATAAAATCCCCCAAAAAAATACATTTATGTTTTTGATTGTAACATGACAAAATGTTGAAAATTTCAAGGGGTATGAATACTTTTTCAAGGCACTGTACGTGATCCGGTGCAGAGGTGCTGCCCTGTAGCAGTATAACTGCTATAGGGTGGACTTTAAGTGGTTAAACAGCTGTAACTGCACCAATCATCCCCATTGGAACACGTCCTTTATTTCTGTCCTGGTGACAACTTCAAAAATGTTAGACTTTCTGTCCCAGTGACAATGTTAAAGCGGTTGTATACCTTTTTTTTAAACTTTTACCTACAGGTAAGCCTATAATAAGGCTTACCTGTAGGTAAAAAAAAATATCTCCTAAACCTGTACGGTATAGGAGATATTCCCCTCGCAATGAGCCGCTGACTGCAGCGGCGCATGCGCACAGGGGATTCTCGGCTGACAGCCCAGCAAACTCCGGAGCTTGCCGGACAGAAGTCCCGACATCGGGGCTCTGGCCACTCACAGCGCCGGAGCCGCGATACCCAGAAGACATTTCTCCTTGGTGTGGACAGGGTGAGATGCCGGCGCCTCGTTCTAAGGTAAGTATCTCGGTGCATACTAGCTCATTATGCCTTTTCCCTTGCAGGTGTAGGAAAAAGAAAAAAGCAAGCGGGTATACAACCGCTTTAAGGTGAATCTCCCCAGCAGGGGACACAGACAGTAATCAAAACATGACAAGGCTGCTAACTCTTCACAATTTTATTAAAAATAAAAAAAAAACAGTTCTGGGTTTGGATACTGAAATGTGAGAGGAAGCAGCAGCACAAGCAGCCAATCAGTTTACAGTTGTGGTCATAGGTTTACATACCCTGGCAGAATTTATGATTTCTTGGCCATTTTTCAGAGAATATAAATGATAACTCAAAAACATTTCTTTTGCTCATGGGTAGTGTTTGGCTAAAGACATTTATTATCAATCAACTGTGTTTACTCTTTTTTAATCATAATGGCAACAGAAACTAACCAAATAACCCTGATCAAAAGTCTACATACCCTGGTGATTTTGGCCTGATAACATGCACACAAGTTGACACAAAGGGGTTTGAATGGCTATTAAAGGTAATCATCCACACCTGTTATCTGTTTTCTTGTAATTAGTGTGTGTGTGTGTGTGTATATAAAATGTCAATGAGTTTCTGGACTCCTGACAGACCCTTGCATCTTTCATTCAGTGCTGCACTGACGTTTCTGGATTCCGAGTCATGGGGAAAGCAAAAGAATTGTCAAAGGATCTGCAGGAAAAGGTAGTTAAACTGTATAAAACAGGAAAGGGATATAAAAAGATATCCAAGGAATTGAGAATGTCAATCAGCAGTGTTCAAACTCTAATCAAGAAGTGGAAAATGAGGGGTTCTGTTGCAACCAAACCACGGTCAGGTAGACCAACTAAAATTTCAGCCACAACTGCCATAAAAATTGTTCGTGATGCAAAGAAAAATTCACAAATAACTTCAGGTGACATACAGGACTCTGAAAACATGTGGTGTGGTTGTTTCAAGATGCACAATAAGGAGGCACTTGAAGAAAGATGGGCTGCATAGTCGAGTTGCCAAAAGAAAGCCATTACTACGTAAATGCCACAAAGTATCCCGCTTACAATACGCCAAACAGCACAGAGACAAGCCTCAAACCTTCTGGCACAAAGTAATTTGGAGTGATGAGACCAAAATTGAGAATTTTGGCCACAACCGTAAACGCTACATTTGGAGAGAAGTCAACAAGGCCTATGATGAAAGGTACACCATTCCTACTGTGAAACACGGAGGTGGATCGCTGATGTTTTGGGGATGTGTGAGCTACAAAGGCACAGGAAATTTGGTCAAAATTGATGGCAAGATGAATGTAGTATGTTATTAAAAAATACTGGAGGAACATTTGCATTCATCAGCCAGGAAGCTGCGCATGGGACATACTTGGACATTCCAACATGACAATGATCCAAAACACAAGGCTAAGTGGACCTGTCATTGGCTACAGCAGAATAAAATGAAGGTTCTGGAGTGGCCATCTCAGTCTCCTGACCTCAATATCATTGATCCACTCTCGGGAGATCTCAAACGTGCAGTTCATGCAAGACAGCCCAAGAATTTCCAGGAACTGGAGGCTTTTTGCCAAGAGGAATGGGCAGCTTTACCATCTGAGAAGATAAAAAGCCTCATCCACAAATACCACAAAAGACTTCAAGCTGTAATTGATGTGAAAGGGGGCAATACACGATATTAAGAACTGGGGTATGTAAACTTTTGATCAGGGTCATTTGGGTAGTTTCTGTTGCCATTATGATTTAACCACTTGCCGCCCGCCATATAGCAAAATTACGTCGGCAAAGTGGTTGCGATATCCTGACCGGATGTCATATGACCTGGCCAGGATTACAAACCGCTGCGCTTGGTAGGTTGAATGACATCTAGTGGCAGAAAAGTATTGTGAGAGACTAGGAGCCTGTAGGCACAAGCGTGCCTAGTTACCTTCACATACCGGGAACCTCACTGCTATTTTTTAGGAGGGATTCCAGACAAAAAGTACATTTTTCTGCTTGGGCACAATCAACATTTCTAATTTTTTTCTATAATAGAGTCAATTTTCACCTTTTGAATACAGTTACACTTTAAGTATATTGCATGCATTAAAGCATCTTTCCCAAGCCTGGACTGGCTGAGTGATGTCAGCAGACAGCCTACTGTCTGCTGAAAATGGGTCACAGCAATGCAGAGCGAACTGTATTCCTGTGACCTACAGGAGAAGTATAGCCAAAATAGGTTTGGCCATACTTCTCCTTTAAATATGGATGCCAGCAGAAACCTGGAGTAAACCTGGGGTACTATGGTGCTGGAACCTGAAAAATAGCAGTAAACTTGCTCACTGGGGGGAGCTCTGAGAACACACTACCTGATCCTGAATTATTCAAAGTAGGGTTGCACCGAGACCGATACTAGTATCGGTCTCGGTGCCGATACTGAGCATTTGCACGAGTACTTGTACTCCTCAGTCCCTTTCCCTGTCTCAAAGGGGAGATGTCAGGGGTTTAGACCCCTGATATCTCACCAAAGCCCCCCCAACGGGGTTGATAAAAAATAAATATAAAAGGATTTTTTTTATTTTTTTAAATAAATATCTAAAAGTAAAATTGTAAAAATAATAAAAAATTAAATTAAAAAAACACTGACACTGTCAACCCCCCCCCCCCAAAAAAAAAGAAAGCATTGTAAAAATAATAACAAAAAATATATAAATTGTAAAGAAATAATAAAAAAAATGTAAAAAATAAAATTGTAAAAAATAAATAAAATAAAAATAAAAAACTACTGAGACAGTCCACACTGTATCAGTGCCACCTATCATTGCCCATCAGTGCTACTGACATTAAAAAAAAAAGTATCAGTAATCGGTATCGGCAAGTACTTGAAAAATGTATCAGTGCTTGCACAGTGGTATCAGTGCAACCCTAATTCAAAACTGGGGCTCCCAAGACACAACAGGGTAGCTATCCAGCGTGGCAACCACTAGAGTCCCAAAACTACCATAGTGTTTTACCCAATCTTCTTCGTGCACAGGTTCTCCTCATAAAAGAATATTTCTCGAAATAAAAGAATGTCCAGACACTTGTTAAAAGAAATATGCTTTTTCTTAACTTGGTGCATCAAATATAAATTTTTTTGTACATACAGGCTATCAACATTTCAGATTCAGTGCTGGATCTTCACAGACAAAGTATGTTAATAGCAGCTCCAATGAGAGAAACTCAGTGCCCAACACAGTTAGTGAACTTGTGTCTGTTATTTCTTCTGCTTCATTTTTTAAAGTATAACTGTTCTCAATTCTCACTCCACAGGGGAACCCCCCACCCCCCTGTAGGGAACTACCCTCACAGTCCTCACTCACACTGTGACTGTGCTGGTTCTGCCTCCCTGAGAACAAGGTCTTCTTCCCACTACCACCAACCAACCCACTCACTCCACCCCACTTACTATTTAAGCACTCAGTCTTGAGCCCAAGACTGACAGGGATGTTGCCCAGCATCCCAAGAGTGATACATAAATTTAAAAGAGGCCTACACTCTTCTACACTCCTGTTCTGTAGTCTTATATCTATCTGCTGTGGTGCTAACTCCCACAAAGGCTGCTGAGTTGTGTCCCAGGTTCTTCTCCCACTAGTGCAGCAGTAGCCAGGCAAACAGCAACATTCACTCCTCTGGCTCAGAACAGTCTAGGGAGTGCCTTTTTTAAAGTTTATTGCAAATTAACTTGGATTGGGCCTAGGAAAGCTGTCGGATGCTTCATAACACTAACAGGAATGTGTGGACACTATTTCCCTTGCAACTACTTCTTAACACAGTCCTTTGAGCAGTGGGACTTATAGTGGACAGCATAAGTAGTGTTTCAAGCCAGACAAGCCTTAAAGGAGTTGTAAAGGCACAAGGTTTTTTATCTTAATGCCTTCTGATTGGCTGAGACACAGCAGTGGCACCATTGGCTCCGACAGTTGTCAATCAAAGTCAGTCAGCCAATCAGGGGAGAGAGGGGGCGTGCCTGACTCGGCTCTGGTGCCCCCATAGAGAGCTGCTGGCTATGGGGGGGGGCCAAGAGCAGCGAAGAGGGACCGGAGAAGAGGAGGATCCGAGCTGCTCTGTGCAAAACCAACTGCGCAGAGGAGGTAAGTATAACAAGTTTGTTATTATTTTTTTTATTTTTGTTAAACAAACCTTTACAATCACTTTAATGTTACTGTACCTAGGGGTTAACAGCAGCAACAGTCATTAGAATCCCTCTCTTAGGTCTGTACTCAGTGTCCCAGGGACTTGGATGTCACCCTCCAGACTCAGGCAGTTTCCTCCGTGGAGCCTCCTGACCGGATCCTCAGTGAACCCTCTCTTTCAGCCCTCAGAGAATTAGCAACAGTATAGCCCTCCCAGCTATGCACAGCTGGGACCTTGATGGGACTGGCAGGAATTTCAGCTAGACTGCCAGGAAGGGCAGCAGTCCCTCTGGCTGGGAACCTCTCCTCCCGGGGAAGAAGATTGTTCTCTGAGGCTCCAAACTTATTTTGCACTCCCCAAATACCATCTGGGCGCACCTCCCCAACGATTGGCTGCATAAATAATCAGGCTGCTCATTTGACTCTCCCACCCACTACATTCTGGAAGCCTGCAGAAGACAGGTGAAAGCAATCAAACTCGCAGCCTGCAGACCCCAGAGCAGCTCAAAGTAATCACACGTTGCTCTGCTAATTACAGGAGAGCCACAGAACTAAATTTGCCTAAACAAACCTAGCATCCTATCTGGAAGGGTGCTACACTGCAATGTGAGATTGTCTAAGGCAGTGGTTCTCAACTCTGGTCCTCAGGACCCACTAACAGGCCAGAATTTAAGTATTACCTTCGGGAGATGCAGACTAGAATACTGCAATCACTGAGCAGCAAATGATATCACCTGTGATGTATTTCAGTTATCTTGCAAACCTGGCCTGTTAGTGGGTCCTGAGGACAGGAGTTGAGAACCACTGGTCTAAGGCACTATGCCTATGAGTGCTAATTTTGGGAGATCTGGATTGATATTATCACTGCTCTGCTCATTCTTCTTGATGGAGAAGCTGTATCTGAGGACCTGCAGTGCAAGGATCTCCCTGCTTCAGCTACATCCATTCTGTGGATCTGTACTTTCTAAACTTCTCCTGCTGCTTTTTGATTATTACGCTATCAGTCATCAGGGTAGTAGCTCTGAGTTGAAATAATAAAGCCTGACCCCCTACCAAGATACGTGATCCTGTCTCTTTGCCTGACCATTGTAGAAAAAAATGGACTTGAGTATTAGGGCCCGTTCACACTGTCAACAGTCAGCTGTAGGTTTGGGAAAAAGAAGGGAATGTCTGGGTAGTTTTGTTCCAACTTTTTTTAAAATGTCAATACAGTGTGTAATCTGTTGCACCACACTGCCTGGCACCAAAGGGCTTGTTGCAGTGTGAACAGGTCATGTATTACAGCTGCAGTTTGTAGTGTCAGGGCTGATAGATTCCCCTATTTCCATGTGTAGTGCTACCCCCGTAGGAGCCGATTGAGTTTGTTCAGTCCGTTACTCTGCCCTACCCCAAGAATCGTCTCAGCCCCTACTGGCACACCTAGCAAGAGGGTTAGTGAAATAGCACAATAATTGACACACAGACACAGTTCAAACTGTTTTAGCTCTCTCAAAGGAATATTCGTCAGCCAAGTCCTGGATAAACAGCCAAGACTCGGTTGAAATAATTCTTTAAGTAGCCAAATAAAATGTTTCTACAATAAGTAAATAATACCAATATTTACAATAGATGACAATCAGTAATTAATTACTCAAGAAGACTATTGGTTGCTGTAGGTATTACCACTATTAAAGGGGAACCCCAGGCCGGCCTATAATATCTCTAATATTCTAATAAGGGATGAAATAATATAGATGTCAGCAACGTGTCCCCTTTAAGAGCAACAAATAGTCAGTGTTAAGAATGCAAGGCCTTGCAGTTATCTTCACCGGCAGTTGGAGCTCAGAAAAGATAAAGAATCTACAGTATGCGACAAGGAGAGTCAGTAATCTGCATAAAGAGATTTAAAGGGGTAAGTGACAGGTCCTCTTGGCAATGTTGGATTCCTTTGAGTGTTCACCAGAGGTCTCTTTCTAGCGGGATGCCTGAATTCAACTGTCTATGGAGTGTCTCTGGAACCATCTCTGAACCATCTCTCGAACCTTTGACAGGATGGTTTCCCAGCAGATCACCGCAGGCAGGGCCTTCTTTAATAATGATTGGACCCTGGGCAAACATTTTCTTGCCCCCCCCCCTTCATGCAATTTCGCTCTCCACCTGCTCTGAGACATACAATAAATAGCAGCTAAACTCCAAATCAGTTTAATAAATTAGATCAGGCAGCAATTGCGATTGGTTGCCAGAGTTTACAGTGTATCATTACTGCTCAATGACTGGCTGCTAGAGGTTACAGCGCGCAGTATGGCTCACGAATTATTTGATAGAGGTTACAGCACATGTCTTCTGCTTGTTGATTGGTTGCTAGAGATTACTGTACATCAATACTTCTCACTGATTGGTTGCTAGAGGTTACTGGACATCCTTACCACTCACTAATTTTTTGCTGAAGGGTACTGCACATTATTACTGTTCATGGAATGGTTGCTAGAGGTTACTGCAAATCCTTACCGCTCAATAATTGGTTGCTTAAGGTTATAGCACATCATCTCCTCACTGCCTGCACACCATAGACTAGGGGAGGTGAGGGGACCCATCAATAGACAGAAAACTCCTAGGGATCCTAGGACTCCTGGGATAAGTGGCAATGCAGGGGGGTTGATGGGATCAGTTGCAGTGGTGGAATGATGGGATTAGTTAGGAGGCAGTACACTGTGACAATTTCTGAATCATGTAGAGCAAAGCTGGAAATCTTTGGCAAGTATATAGTGGGGGATTCTACACTGACCACCAATGTGAGGGGGGGATTTACACTGACCACCAAACTGTGGGGAAATTTGCATTGACCACCATGTAATGGGGGATTTTACACCACCCACCAATATAAAGAGGGATTTCTACACTGTCACTAAAGTTATAGGAGCATTTACACCAACCACCAGTGTAAGGGGTAATATACAATGACATCCATGTAAGGGGGAATTTGCACTGACAACCATTGTCGAGGAGCTTTTTACTGACTACCAATGTAAGGTGACACTTCTACACTGACCACCAGGGCTGGACTGGGACAAAAATTTGGCCCTGGACTTCACCCAGACTGGCCCACTTTGACAGGTCTCTCCCATGCCGGCTTGCCACCCAAGTCCCCCCCCCACTAGCCATTAGCCGTTCTACATTATTTCTCTTATAGGCAGTACCAGTGGGGAAGCTAGACATTATTTCACCTGGGGCAAAGAATCAGTTTGGCGCCCCCCCCCCCCAATGGGACAAGATTAGGCAGGAAAGTGAGGCCGCCCTCCTTTCAGATCGTATGATGAGCTTCTCAGTGTTGACTCCTGAGCATCATGTCTGTATTCAGGCGCGCTGCATAACTAGCCAGGGAGAGGAGGTGTGCACTGCGGGGGGGGGGGGGGACAGAGGACCGGAGGGAGGCAGCGGTCCACTGTCACTGAAATCGGCCCACTGAGCTAACGGCCCACCGGGAAACTCCCTGTAGTCCCAATGGCCAGTACATGCCTGCTGACCACCAATGTTGGGGGGGGGGGGATTTACACTGACTTCCAATGCAAAGTGGAATTTACACTGACCACCAGTGTAGGGGCAACTCTGCACTCACCACCAAAGGAAAATGTACACTGATTACCAATGTAATAGGGGATTTTAAGTCAACACCCAATAAAGGGGATTTTTTAAACTGGCCATCAATTTAAGGGGGGATTTACACTCACCACCAATTTAAAGGGGGCTTCTACATGGACAACCAATGTAAGAAAGGATTAAACCACAAATGCAAGTTTTTTTTTTTCTTTAACGATTACCAATATAAAGAGTGATATCTACACTAGCCACCAATGTAATGCGGATTTACACTGACCACTAATGTAATGGGGATTTACACTGATCTCTAATGTAATAGGAGCATTCACAGTAACTAACCACCATGTAAGGTGGGATTTACACTGACTACCAATGTAAGGGGAACCTTCACACTGGTCACTAGTGCAAATGAAAGGATTGTACACCAACAACAGACTTGGGGAGCACACCCTAAATGCGTTTACATTCAAGATGGTGCTGCTATAAGACCAACAAACAGTACAAAATAGATTATAGTGCACACATACAAGTTCATTTTTGTATGTGTGCGCTATAATCTATTTTATAAGGATTGTACACCAAACCCCAACCTAATGAGAAGATTTTGCACTGACCACAAATGTACCTGAGACATTTAGCCTGCGTTCACATTTGTGTGTGTCGGTAATGCATGCAAAATCGCTTTCCTGACACCACAGAAACATGCTGCCCTTTAGCAGATACACAGCAGTGCCATTGTTAACGACACCCTCACGCTTCTGCTGAGGTGTGCTTATTCACATGCACCAAAATTCATGGAGCTTATGCACCATGTTATTTTGAAAAAGTGTTCCACCTCCAATTTGTTTACCTTTGCAGAAATGGTTGATGTTAGGCTTAATGACCACACTTGTAGGCAGGACTTTCAAGCATGCCCCTTTACCTCCTCAGTGGGCAGCATTTAGCAGAGGTGATAGTGGATATGAGCTGCATGATATACACATGAATGCAGCTTCTATTTACATATCAATGCAGCTGGTCCACTGCTATTTACATATCAGTGTCGGTTATTTACATGTTAACACAGGGTTTGTAGGTGAGTCATCTGTACACAGCTATAGGGCAGAGCTGGGCAGCATTAGTAACATAACTTCACACTGAGATGCGGGACTAAAACTTCAAGGAACAAGGGAATTTAAACTGGAATAATTTACAAATATGAGACAGCTGTTTTGGGCCCCACAACAATGATGGACCCAGGGCAGTTGCCCCTTTTGCCCTGCCTTAAAGATGGTCCTGACCGCAGGTCCCCTGGACACATCTACCTCTCTCTCTCCCTCATGGCGATCTCCCTTCAGCCTTCCAAAATGGAGTCCTTAGCCAGCCCATCTCCTACAGAGCAGCCTGGGATTTGTAGTTCCGCCCCCTTTAAGAGCAATGGGGCCTTTTGTTGAAAAGGACTTCATGTCCCATGGTTCTCTGCTGCTACTACTGGATTGTCTCCCTCTTCCTGCCAATAGGGACACAGGGGAAGGAAGCAGAGCATGCGGATGCCTATGTGTGTGAGAGGAGAGAGAGGGGGGAATCCCCCTCGCAGGAACTGACACACATGTTCTCCCTTTCTGCCTGTGTCAGTATTCAATCTGGTGGCAGCCAGCTTGGAAAGGTACCCACTACACATGTATTTCAGCAGCTAGACTGTCCCTATTCACTAAAGGGACAGGCAACTTCATCTCCTGGGTCACACAGCACCCACAGCATGACTCACTACTCCCTCTGCGTTGCATCACAAATTTTGATTTCTCTGTTAATTGCTTTGACTGTTTGTGTCTGTGTCAGATCTAATTACTATTAGCTCTCACCTGCAGAACACTGGACTGAGAGATCCAGGGATTGTGGAATATATAGTTTCTTTACCGAAAGTGTCAGTTCTTGGACTGCAGACAGAGATCATGCATTACCTGTGCAGTGCCATGCGGCATGCCTCATGTTGGAACACAAACAGAAACTTGTGACCTTAGAATATGAAGATTTACTATAATTTGTGTGTACAGGGCAACAAATGACACCATGAAAAGTCCCATGTTATACAGGTGATAAACACGAGGTACAGGTAGGAAGGCTTATAATGCATTTAAAGTGACCCTATCAATCAGTGTACCAAACTAAGCCAAGCCCATGAATAAATATGATATACTTACCTTTCTAGTGGTCCGTGTCTCCACTGTTTTGCTGATCTCCCATGCAGTTCCTCCAGCCAGCTCCTTAATGCTGTAGTGATATAGAAGCTTGCACAGGGAACCACACTGGTGTGTGTTGAACACTTGCAGTGGCTATTGTGAAAAAAACGCACTGTCTTATACAAATAGTGGTAGCTGCCAGCACATCAGATAATCTGTGAAAAGGTGAACAAATAAAGTAGCATAGTGCAGCGCTGATGAAGATGAAATAAGCAATAAAATTACTCCAATATAAAGTGAATTTGATAAATGAATATTCAAAACAAAAATACACAACAATAAAACATCACAACCATAATAATAAAATAGCATAAACCAACAGTGTCAGTGTATATAAAGTGCATAAAGTCCATATATGACATCAAATATAGTGACTGTGAATCTGTGTGAACTGGTTGTCTGTAGATAATCCACCACCGTAAGTAAAGGGGCTTACCAGACAGGTTGAACCCAACTAGGCGTATGCCTGATAAGTCAACCAAGCTTTTGGTGTAACACACCCAAGGAGGTACAGCAACCACGACTTCCAAAATAGACCAAATCAGATAGGGATCCGTGACCGTTTTGACATCAGTAGCTGTCTACCATAAGAATAGTGACCGGAATTTGTGAGCGATTCCTCTCAATATGACATATGGCAAAAGGAGAAAAAATAGGGCCACATAGTGTAATACTGTAAAATATAAAGCATTTATTGAAAAAAGGTCACTCACATTTGAGAAGACATTAAAAGCATTGGATAGAATCAAAGCAACGCAGTGGCAAGAAGTGGAAAATGAGGGGTTCTGTTGCAACCAAACCACGGTCAGGTAGACCAACTAAAATTTCAGCCACAACTGCCATAAAAATTGTTCGTGATGCAAAGAAAAATTCACAAATAACTTCAGGTGACATACAGGACTCTGAAAACATGTGGTGTGGTTGTTTCAAGATGCACAATAAGGAGGCACTTGAAGAAAGATGGGCTGCATAGTCGAGTTGCCAAAAGAAAGCCATTACTACGTAAATGCCACAAAGTATCCCGCTTACAATACGCCAAACAGCACAGAGACAAGCCTCAAACCTTCTGGCACAAAGTAATTTGGAGTGATGAGACCAAAATTGAGAATTTTGGCCACAACCATAAACGCTACATTTGGAGAGAAGTCAACAAGGCCTATGATGAAAGGTACACCATTCCTACTGTGAAATACGGAGGTGGATCGCTGATGTTTTGGGGATGTGTGAGCTACAAAGGCACAGGAAATTTGGTCAAAATTGATGGCAAGATGAATGTAGTATGTTATTAAAAAATACTGGAGGAACATTTGCATTCATCAGCCAGGAAGCTGCGCATGGGACATACTTGGACATTCCAACATGACAATGATCCAAAACACAAGGCTAAGTGGACCTGTCATTGGCTACAGCAGAATAAAATGAAGGTTCTGGAGTGGCCATCTCAGTCTCCTGACCTCAATATCATTGATCCACTCTCGGGAGATCTCAAACGTGCAGTTCATGCAAGACAGCCCAAGAATTTCCAGGAACTGGAGGCTTTTTGCCAAGAGGAATGGGCAGCTTTACCATCTGAGAAGATAAAAAGCCTCATCCACAAATACCACAAAAGACTTCAAGCTGTAATTGATGTGAAAGGGGGCAATACACGATATTAAGAACTGGGGTATGTAAACTTTTGATCAGGGTCATTTGGGTAGTTTCTGTTGCCATTATGATTTAACCACTTGCCGCCCGCCATATAGCAAAATTACGTTGGCAAAGTGGTTGCGATATCCTGACCGGATGTCATATGACCTGGCCAGGATTACAAGCCGCTGCGCTTGGTAGGTTGAATGACATCTAGTGGCAGAAAAGTATTGTGAGAGACTAGGAGGCTGTAGGCACAAGCGTGCCTAGTTACCTTCACATACCGGGAACCTCACTGCTATTTTTTAGGAGGGATTCCAGACAAAAAGTACATTTTTCTGCTTGGGCACAATCAACATTTCTAATTTTTTTCTATAATAGAGTCAATTTTCACCTTTTGAATACAGTTACACTTTAAGTATATTGCATGCATTAAAGCATCTTTCCCAAGCCTGGACTGGCTGAGTGATGTCAGCAGACAGCCTACTGTCTGCTGAAAATGGGTCACAGCAATGCAGAGCGAACTGTATTCCTGTGACCTACAGGAGAAGTATAGCCAAAATAGGTTTGGCCATACTTCTCCTTTAAATATGGATGCCAGCAGAAACCTGGAGTAAACCTGGGGTACTATGGTGCTGGAACCTGAAAAATAGCAGTAAACTTGCTCACTGGGGGGAGCTCTGAGAACACACTACCTGATCCTGAATTATTCAAAGTAGGGTTGCACCGAGACCGATACTAGTATCGGTCTCGGTGTCGATACTGAGCATTTGCACGAGTACTTGTACTCCTCAGTCCCTTTCCCTGTCTCAAAGGGGAGATGTCAGGGGTTTAGACCCCTGATATCTCACCAAAGCCCCCCCAACGGGGTTGATAAAAAATAAATATAAAAGGATTTTTTTTATTTTTTTAAATAAATATCTAAAAGTAAAATTGTAAAAATAATAAAAAATTAAATTAAAAAAACACTGACACTGTCAACCCCCCCCCCCCCCCCCAAAAAAAAGAAAGCATTGTAAAAATAATAACAAAAAATATATAAATTGTAAAGAAATAATAAAAAAAATGTAAAAAATAAAATTGTAAAAAATAAATAAAATAAAAATAAAAAACTACTGAGACAGTCCACACTGCATCAGTGCCACCTATCATTGCCCATCAGTGCTACTGTCACATGACATTAAAAAAAAAAGTATCAGTAATCGGTATCGGCAAGTACTTGAAAAATGTATCAGTGCTTGCACAGTGGTATCAGTGCAACCCTAATTCAAAACTGGGGCTCCCAAGACACAACAGGGTAGCTATCCAGCGTGGCAACCACTAGAGTCCCAAAACTACCATAGTGTTTTACCCACTCTTCTTCATGCACAGGTTCTCCTCATAAAAGAATATTTCTCGAAATAAAAGAATGTCCAGACACTTGTTAAAAGAAATATGCTTTTTCTTAACTTGGTGCATCAAATATAAATTTTTTTGTACATACAGGCTATCAACATTTCAGATTCAGTGCTGGATCTTCACAGACAAAGTATGTTAATAGCAGCTCCAATGAGAGAAACTCAGTGCCCAACACAGTTAGTGAACTTGTGTCTGTTATTTCTTCTGCTTCATTTTTTAAAGTATAACTGTTCTCAATTCTCACTCCACAGGGGAACCCCCCACCCCCCTGTAGGGAACTACCCTCACAGTCCTCACTCACACTGTGACTGTGCTGGTTCTGCCTCCCTGAGAACAAGGTCTTCTTCCCACTTAGGGTGACCACATTTCCAAACTGCCATTCAGGGACACCCCCCCCCCCCCCCTAAAAAAAGATGATTTTTGACATCTTTTTTTGCCGATTTTTGGGGCAGGAGCGTATCATGAAATCAGCGGGCCCGTGTGCAAGATCAAAAGTGGGCCCTAGGCATCAAGAAGAACAACAATATGGCGCGCAAAGCGCGTCATGGTAAACAGTGGACATGTCTTAAATTGCGCTAAATATTTGCTTAAAGGGGGTGTTGTTAAAGAGAGTCTGAGATGACTTATATAGTGCAGAATGTGGTAATGTTAAATTGGAAATGCAGAGTGTATGGAGGTGGGTAATATGTACAGGAGAGGAGTGCGGAGTGTATGGCGGGGGTAATATGTACAGGAGAAGAGTGCTGAGTGTATGGAGGTGAGTAGTATGTACAGGAGAGGAGTGCGGAGTGTATGGAGGTGGGTAATATGTACAGGAGAGGAGTGCGGAGTGTATGGCGGGGGGTAATATGTACAGGAGAGGAGTGCGGAGTGTATGGAGGTGAGTAGTATGTACAGGAGAGGAGTGCGGAGTGTATGGAGGTGGGTAATATGTACAGGAGAGGAGTGCGGAGTGTATGGCGGGGGGTAATATGTACAGGAGAAGAGTGCTGAGTTTATGGAGGTGAGTAGTATGTACAGGAGAGGAGTGCGGAGTGTATGGAGGTGGGTAATATGTACAGGAGAGGAGTGCGGAGTGTATGGCGGGGGGTAATATGTACAGGAGAGGAGTGCGGAGTGTATGGAGGTGAGTAGTATGTACAGGAGAGGAGTGCGGAGTGTATGGCGGTGGGTAATATGTACAGGAGAGGAGTGTGGAGTGTATGGAGGTGAGTAGTATGTACAGGAGAGGAGTGTGCAGTGTATGGAGGTGAGTAGTATGTACAGGAGAGGAGTGTGCAGTGTATGGAGGTGAGTAGTATGTACAGGAGAGGAGTGTGCAGTGTATGGAGGTGAGTAGTATGTACAGGAGAGGAGTGCGGAGTGTATGGAGGTGAGTAGTATGTACAGGAGAGGAGTGCGGAGTGTATGGCGGTGGGTAATATGTACAGGAGAGGAGTGCGGAGTGTATGGCGGTGGGTAATATGTACAGGAGAGGAGTGCGGAGTGTATGGCGGTGGGTAATATGTACAGGAGAGGAGTGCGGAGTGTATGGCAGTGGGTAATATGTACAGGAGAGGAGTGCGGAGTGTATGGCGGTGGGTAATATGTACAGGAGAGGAGTGCGGAGTGTATGGCGGTGGGTAATATGTACAGGAGAGGAGTGCAATACCACCTTCTGATAGTCTGTCAGCCACTGCTATAGCACCTTGGTGGTGGGGCACTCCGAAGGATGTCAGGGGGCACTCTGGAGGAAGTAAAGGGGCACTCTGGAGGCACTAAGGGGGCACCCTGGAGGTTGTAAGGGGGGATGTAAGATGGCACTCTGGCGGTACTAACTTAGTCAGAGCCCCCTTACATCCCCCGGGGTGCCCCCTTAGTGTCTCCTTACATCCTCTGGAGTGTGCCTTACATCCTCCTCCAGAGTGCCCCCTTACATCCTCCTCCAGAGTGCCCCCTTACATCTCCCTTCAGAGTGCCCCCTTACATCCCCCTTCAGAGTGCCCCCTTAGTACTGCTGTACTAAGGGGCACTCTGGAGAAAGTAAAGGGGCACTCTGGAGAAAGTAAGGGGGGGGAAGTAAGGGAGCACTCTGGAAGAAGTTAGGGAGCACTCTGGAGGAAGTAAGGGGGCACTCTGGAGGCACACAGATAGTACTTCCAGAGTGCCCTCTGCAGAGAGTCCTGAGGAGTGATGGCCATGTCAATGTTAGGAGAAGCAGAGCACACCCCTCACCTCATGGCCACCTTATTCAAGTCCTGCTTGCTCTCTCCCTGTCACAGCCCTGACATAAGCCCGGTCCAGCCTATGGTGTAGTATGTCCCCATGTACCTGAATTACTGCAGTTCCTTGTAGTAGGTGTCAATCACTTCCTGCAGCACATGTCCTCGGTCTTTGTGGTGAAGTGCAGGGAGGACAGGGAGGAGAAGATCCACGACTGGAGTCTGGACACTGCATGTTCCTCTTCAGTCAGCCTGACAGCTTCAGCCACTTCTGCCTTCTTCTCATGTCATCACCGGACCCTCCGCCTGCAACTTAAGCAGTAGCAGCAGTCGGGCACATCCATTCCTAGCTGACAGCGGGCGGGCTGACACTGGAGAGCAAAGGTCATACCAGACCAGTCCCTGCTAAATGCCGCTGAGCGCCGGAGGAGGAGGGGCGGGTCCGGGGGGGTGCCGAGATGGGTGCAGACTGCAGAGAGTTATGCAGTACTAAGCGCAGGCTTCGCTCCCGGCCTGTCTGATTCTGATTGTCTGTGACATCACTGGTGGGCACAGGGCAGGCTAGTAAGTATGGCAGGCTGGCGGCTGCTCTCTCTCTCGGAGGCGCGCTGGCGCTGCTCAGCCGTAGCGTGTACCCACTTCACTGACTCCCACGTGACGGACGGTGCCAGCTGACGTCACTGGTTGCTAGACGCGGGGCGGGCGGCCCTAGCCTAGCAACCAGTTAAGCTGCGCATATGATGTGTGTGTTACTGTATAATGATTATAAGGGTGGCGGACTCGGAGACGGAGTCGGACTGGTGCCAGCCGTGTGGTTTTTTTTTCATTCCGGGACACTGTATTGTCCCGGAATGGAGGGACACGGGACAAAAATCTGAAATAAGGGACAATCCCGGGCAATCCGGGACACGTGGCCACCCTATTCCCACTACCACCAACCAACCCACTCACTCCACCCCACTTACTATTTAAGCACTCAGTCTTGAGCCCAAGACTGACAGGGATGTTGCCCAGCATCCCAAGAGTGATACATAAATTTAAAAGAGGCCTACACTCTTCTACACTCCTGTTCTGTAGTCTTATATCTATCTGCTGTGGTGCTAACTCCCACAAAGGCTGCTGAGTTGTGTCCCAGGTTCTTCTCCCACTAGTGCAGCAGTAGCCAGGCAAACAGCAACATTCACTCCTCTGGCTCAGAACAGTCTAGGGAGTGCCTTTTTTAAAGTTTATTGCAAATTAACTTGGATTGGGCCTAGGAAAGCTGTCGGATGCTTCATAACACTAACAGGAATGTGTGGACACTATTTCCCTTGCAACTACTTCTTAACACAGTCCTTTGAGCAGTGGGACTTATAGTGGACAGCATAAGTAGTGTTTCAAGCCAGACAAGCCTTAAAGGAGTTGTAAAGGCACAAGGTTTTTTATCTTAATGCCTTCTGATTGGCTGAGACACAGCAGTGGCACCATTGGCTCCGACAGTTGTCAATCAAAGTCAGTCAGCCAATCAGGGGAGAGAGGGGGCGTGCCTGACTCGGCTCTGGTGCCCCCATAGAGAGCTGCTGGCTATGGGGGGGGGCCAAGAGCAGCGAAGAGGGACCGGAGAAGAGGAGGATCCGAGCTGCTCTGTGCAAAACCAACTGCGCAGAGGAGGTAAGTATAACAAGTTTGTTATTATTTTTTTTATTTTTGTTAAACAAACCTTTACAATCACTTTAATGTTACTGTACCTAGGGGTTAACAGCAGCAACAGTCATTAGAATCCCTCTCTTAGGTCTGTACTCAGTGTCCCAGGGACTTGGATGTCACCCTCCAGACTCAGGCAGTTTCCTCCGTGGAGCCTCCTGACCGGATCCTCAGTGAACCCTCTCTTTCAGCCCTCAGAGAATTAGCAACAGTATAGCCCTCCCAGCTATGCACAGCTGGGACCTTGATGGGACTAGCAGGAATTTCAGCTAGACTGCCAGGAAGGGCAGCAGTCCCTCTGGCTGGGAACCTCTCCTCCCGGGGAAGAAGATTGTTCTCTGAGGCTCCAAACTAATTTTGCACTCCCCAAATACCATCTGGGCGCACCTCCCCAACGATTGGCTGCATAAATAATCAGGCTGCTCATTTGACTCTCCCACCCACTACATTCTGGAAGCCTGCAGAAGACAGGTGAAAGCAATCAAACTCGCAGCCTGCAGACCCCAGAGCAGCTCAAAGTAATCACACGTTGCTCTGCTAATTACAGGAGAGCCACAGAACTAAATTTGCCTAAACAAACCTAGCATCCTATCTGGAAGGGTGCTACACTGCAATGTGAGATTGTCTAAGGCAGTGGTTCTCAACTCTGGTCCTCAGGACCCACTAACAGGCCAGAATTTAAGTATTACCTTCGGGAGATGCAGACTAGAATACTGCAATCACTGAGCAGCAAATGATATCACCTGTGATGTATTTCAGTTATCTTGCAAACCTGGCCTGTTAGTGGGTCCTGAGGACAGGAGTTGAGAACCACTGGTCTAAGGAACTATGCCTATGAGTGCTAATTTTGGGAGATCTAGATTGATATTATCACTGCTCTGCTCATTCTTCTTGATGGAGAAGCTGTATCTGAGGACCTGCAGTGCAAGGATCTCCCTGCTTCAGCTACATCCATTCTGTGGATCTGTACTTTCTAAACTTCTCCTGCTGCTTTTTGATTATTACGCTATCAGTCATCAGGGTAGTAGCTCTGAGTTGAAATAATAAAGCCTGACCCCCTACCAAGATACGTGATCCTGTCTCTTTGCCTGACCATTGTAGAAAAAAATGGACTTGAGTATTAGGGCCCGTTCACACTGTCAACAGTCAGCTGTAGGTTTGGGAAAAAGAAGGGAATGTCTGGGTAGTTTTGTTCCAACTTTTTTTAAAATGTCAATACAGTGTGTAATCTGTTGCCCCACACTGCCTGGCACCAAAGGGCTTGTTGCAGTGTGAACAGGTCATGTATTACAGCTGCAGTTTGTAGTGTCAGGGCTGATAGATTCCCCTATTTCCATGTGTAGTGCTACCCCCGTAGGAGCCGATTGAGTTTGTTCAGTCCGTTACTCTGCCCTACCCCAAGAATCGTCTCAGCCCCTACTGGCACACCTAGCAAGAGGGTTAGTGAAATAGCACAATAATTGACACACAGACACAGTTCAAACTGTTTTAGCTCTCTCAAAGGAATATTCGTCAGCCAAGTCCTGGATAAACAGCCAAGACTCGGTTGAAATAATTCTTTAAGTAGCCAAATAAAATGTTTCTACAATAAGTAAATAATACCAATATTTACAATAGATGACAATCAGTAATTAATTACTCAAGAAGACTATTGGTTGCTGTAGGTATTACCACTATTAAAGGGGAACCCCAGGCCGGCCTATAATATCTCTAATATTCTAATAAGGGATGAAATAATATAGATGTCAGCAACGTGTCCCCTTTAAGAGCAACAAATAGTCAGTGTTAAGAATGCAAGGCCTTGCAGTTATCTTCACCGGCAGTTGGAGCTCAGAAAAGATAAAGAATCTACAGTATGCGACAAGGAGAGTCAGTAATCTGCATAAAGAGATTTAAAGGGGTAAGTGACAGGTCCTCTTGGCAATGTTGGATTCCTTTGAGTGTTCACCAGAGGTCTCTTTCTAGCGGGATGCCTGAATTCAACTGTCTATGGAGTGTCTCTGGAACCATCTCTGAACCATCTCTCGAACCTTTGACAGGATGGTTTCCCAGCAGATCACCGCAGGCAGGGCCTTCTTTAATAATGATTGGACCCTGGGCAAACATTTTCTTGCCCCCCCCCCCCCTTCATGCAATTTCGCTCTCCACCTGCTCTGAGACATACAATAAATAGCAGCTAAACTCCAAATCAGTTTAATAAATTAGATCAGGCAGCAATTGCGATTGGTTGCCAGAGTTTACAGTGTATCATTACTGCTCAATGACTGGCTGCTAGAGGTTACAGTGCACATTATGGCTCACGAATTATTTGATAGAGGTTACAGCACATGTCTTCTGCTTGTTGATTGGTTGCTAGAGATTACTGTACATCAATACTTCTCACTGATTGGTTGCTAGAGGTTACTGGACATCCTTACCACTCACTAATTTTTTGCTGAAGGGTACTGCACATTATTACTGTTCATGGAATGGTTGCTAGAGGTTACTGCAAATCCTTACCGCTCAATGATTGGTTGCTTAAGGTTATAGCACATCATCTCCTCACTGCCTGCACACCATAGACTAGGGGAGGTGAGGGGACCCATCAATAGACAGAAAACTCCTAGGGATCCTAGGACTCCTGGGATAAGTGGCAATGCAGGGGGGTTGATGGGATCAGTTGCAGTGGTGGAATGATGGGATTAGTTAGGAGGCAGTACACTGTGACAATTTCTGAATCATGTAGAGCAAAGCTGGAAATCTTTGGCAAGTATATAGTGGGGGATTCTACACTGACCACCAATGTGAGGGGGGATTTACACTGACCACCAAACTGTGGGGAAATTTGCATTGACCACCATGTAATGGGGGATTTTACACCACCCACCAATATAAAGAGGGATTTCTACACTGTCACTAAAGTTATAGGAGCATTTACACCAACCACCAGTGTAAGGGGTAATATACAATGACATCCATGTAAGGGGGAATTTGCACTGACAACCATTGTCGAGGAGCTTTTTACTGACTACCAATGTAAGGTGACACTTCTACACTGACCACCAGGGCTGGACTGGGACAAAAATTTGGCCCTGGACTTCACCCAGACTGGCCCACTTTGACAGGTCTCTCCCATGCCGGCTTGCCACCCAAGTCCCCCCCCCACTAGCCATTAGCCGTTCTACATTATTTCTCTTATAGGCAGTACCAGTGGGGAAGCTAGACATTATTTCACCTGGGGCAAAGAATCAGTTTGGCGCCCCCCCCCCCCCCAATGGGACAAGATTAGGCAGGAAAGTGAGGCCGCCCTCCTTTCAGATCGTATGATGAGCTTCTCAGTGTTGACTCCTGAGCATCATGTCTGTATTCAGGCGCGCTGCATAACTAGCCAGGGAGAGGAGGTGTGCACTGCGGGGGGGGGGGGGACAGAGGACCGGAGGGAGGCAGCGGTCCACTGTCACTGAAATCGGCCCACTGAGCTATCGGCCCACCGGGAAACTCCCTGTAGTCCCAATGGCCAGTACATGCCTGCTGACCACCAATGTTGGGGGGGGGGGGATTTACACTGACTTCCAATGCAAAGTGGAATTTACACTGACCACCAGTGTAGGGGCAACTCTGCACTCACCACCAAAGGAAAATGTACACTGATTACCAATGTAATAGGGGATTTTACGTCAACAACCAATAAAGGGGATTTTTTAAACTGGCCATCAATTTAAGGGGGGATTTACACTCACCACCAATTTAAAGCGGGCTTCTACATGGACAACCAATGTAAGAAAGGATTAAACCACAAATGCAAGTTTTTTTTTTCTTTAACGATTACCAATATAAAGAGTGATATCTACACTAGCCACCAATGTAATGCGGATTTACACTGACCACTAATGTAATGGGGATTTACACTGATCTCTAATGTAATAGGAGCATTCACAGTAACTAACCACCATGTAAGGTGGGATTTACACTGACTACCAATGTAAGGGGAACCTTCACACTGGTCACTAGTGCAAATGAAAGGATTGTACACCAACAACAGACTTGGGGAGCACACCCTAAATGCGTTTACATTCAAGATGGTGCTGCTATAAGACCAACAAACAGTACAAAATAGATTATAGTGCACACATACAAGTTCATTTTTGTATGTGTGCGCTATAATCTATTTTATAAGGATTGTACACCAAACCCCAACCTAATGAGAAGATTTTACATTGACCACAAATGTACCTGAGACATTTAGCCTGCGTTCACATTTGTGTGTGTCGGTAATGCATGCAAAATCGCTTTCCTGACACCACAGAAACATGCTGCCCTTTAGCAGATACACAGCAGTGCCATTGTTAACGACACCCTCATGCTTCTGCTGAGGTGTGCTTATTCACATGCACCAAAATTCATGGAGCTTATGCACCATGTTATTTTGAAAAAGTGTTCCACCTCCAATTTGTTTACCTTTGCAGAAATGGTTGATGTTAGGCTTAATGACCACACTTGTAGGCAGGACTTTCAAGCATGCCCCTTTACCTCCTCAGTGGGCAGCATTTAGCAGAGGTGATAGTGGATATGACCTGCATGATATACACATGAATGCAGCTTCTATTTACATATCAATGCAGCTGGTCCACTGCTATTTACATATCAGTGTCGGTTATTTACATGTTAACACAGGGTTTGTAGGTGAGTCATCTGTACACAGCTATAGGGCAGAGCTGGGCAGCATTAGTAACATAACTTCACACTGAGATGCGGGACTAAAACTTCAAGGAACAAGGGAATTTAAACTGGAATAATTTACAAATATGAGACAGCTGTTTTGGGCCCCACAACAATGATGGACCCAGGGCAGTTGCCCCTTTTTCCCTGCCTTAAAGATGGTCCTGACCGCAGGTCCCCTGGACACATCTACCTCTCTCTCTCCCTCATGGTGATCTCCCTTCAGCCTTCCAAAATGGAGTCCTTAGCCAGCCCACCTCCTACAGAGCAGCCTGGGATTTGTAGTTCCGCCCCCTTTAAGAGCAATGGGGCCTTTTTTTGAAAAGGATTTCATGTCCCATGGTTCTCTGCTGCTACTACTGGATTGTCTCCCTCTTCCTGCCAATAGGGACACAGGGGAAGGAAGCAGAGCATGCGGATGCCTATGTGTGTGAGAGGAGAGAGAGGGGGGATCACACATGTTCACACAACTGACACACATGTTCTCCCTTTCTGCCTGTGTCAGTATTCAATCTGGTGGCAGCCAGCTTGGAAAGATACCCACTACACATGTATTTCAGCAGCTAGACTGTCCCTATTCACTAAAGGGACAGGCAACTTCATCTCCTGGGTCACACAGCACCCACAGCATGACTCACTACTCCCTCTGCGTTGCATCACAAATTTTGATTTCTCTGTTAATTGCTTTGACTGTTTGTGTCTGTGTCAGATCTAATTACTATTAGCTCTCACCTGCAGATCACTGGACTGAGAGATCCAGGGATTGTGGAATATATAGTTTCTTTACCGAAAGTGTCAGTTCTTGGACTGCAGACAGAGATCATGCATTACCTGTGCAGTGCCATGCGGCATGCCTCATGTTGGAACACAAACAGAAACTTGTGACCTTAGAATATGAAGATTTACTATAATTTGTGTGTACAGGGCAACAAATGACACCATGAAAAGTCCCATGTTATACAGGTGATAAACACGAGGTACAGGTAGGAAGGCTTATAATGCATTTAAAGTGACCCTATCAATCAGTGTACCAAACTAAGCCAAGCCCATGAATAAATATGATATACTTACCTTTCTAGTGGTCCGTGTCTCCACTGTTTTGCTGATCTCCCATGCAGTTCCTCCAGCCAGCTCCTTAATGCTGTAGTGATATAGAAGCTTGCACAGGGAACCACACTGGTGTGTGTTGAACACTTGCAGTGGCTATTGTGAAAAAAACGCACTGTCTTATACAAATAGTGGTAGCTGCCAGCACATCAGATAATCTGTGAAAAGGTGAACAAATAAAGTAGCATAGTGCAGCGCTGATGAAGATGAAATAAGCAATAAAATTACTCCAATATAAAGTGAATATGATAAATGAATATTCAAAACAAAAATACACAACAATAAAACATCACAACCATAATAATAAAATAGCATAAACCAACAGTGTCAGTGTATATAAAGTGCATAAAGTCCATATATGACATCAAATATAGTGACTGTGAATCTGTGTGAACTGGTTGTCTGTAGATAATCCACCACCGTAAGTAAAGGGGCTTACCAGACAGGTTGAACCCAACTAGGCGTATGCCTGATAAGTCAACCAAGCTTTTGGTGTAACACACCCAAGGAGGTACAGCAACCACGACTTCCAAAATAGACCAAATCAGATAGGGATCCGTGACCGTTTTGACATCAGTAGCTGTCTACCATAAGAATAGTGACCGGAATTTGTGAGCGATTCCTCTCAATGTGACATATGGCAAAAGGAGAAAAAATAGGGCCACATAGTGTAATACTGTAAAATATAAAGCATTTATTGAAAAATGGTCACTCACATTTGAGAAGACATTATCCTCTGGGGTGCTGGTCCAAGCAGTGGCATCAGCAGAGCCCATCCCAAAGGAGTCACAAATCATAGTGAGGCTTGAGTTGCAAGCCATGGGGGCAATCTTTACTAACCAAAAGTGGTCTGTTTATGACTTTTTGGTGGACATTGAGCTGGCCCTCATTTGAGGTGATCATTTACCCTATAAATACGCAGTGGCTGCAGTGGACCAGCACCCCAGAGGATGCCTTACTAGGATGAAACGTTGGGACGGGCTCTGCTGATGTCACTGCTTTGATTTTATCCAATGCTTTTAATATCTTCTCAAATGTGAGTGACCATCTTATCATTTTTCAATAAATGCTTTATATTTTACGGTATTACACTATGTGGCCCTATTTTTTCTCCTTTTGCCATATGTCATATTGAGAGGAATCGCTCACAAATTCCGGTGACTATTCCTATAGAAGACAGCTACTGATGTCAAAATGGTCACGGATCCATATCTGATTTGGTCTATTTTGGAAGTCGTGGTTGCTATACCTCCTTGGGTGTGTTACACCAAAAGCTTGGTTCATTCATCAGGGATATGCCTAGTTGGGTTCAACCTGTCTGGTAAGCCCCTTTTCTTACGGTGGTGGATTATCTACAGACAACCAGTTCACACAGATTCACAGTCACTATATTTGATGTCATATATGGACTTTATGCACTTTATATGCACTGACACTGTTGGTTTATGCCATTTTATTATTATTGTTGTGATATGTTATGTGTATTTTTGTTTTGAATATTCATTTATCATATTCACTTTATATTGGGCTAATTGAGTTGCTTATTTCAACTTTATCAGTGCTGCACTATACTACTTTATTTGATGCTTGCAATAGGCTTCCAAAAAGAAAAAGAAAATGGAGCAGACTCGATGGACCACTTGGTATTTTTTTTTCTTCTTTTTTGCCATCACTCTTCTATGATTCTACATTTCTCCTACAGCACAGTATGTTTTAACAATGGAACCCATGCTTTTTTTAAGGCTAGGTTGCTTTAAACATTAATTTCTATAAAACAGAAATATTCCTGGACTAAGAAGACATTTGCCTGCATTATTTTAACTTTTTTTGAAATTGGAGGATGAAATCATTGTGTTCTGTCATCTGTTCTCATCCTTATTCAGGTTCATCACCTTAGCATCCAACACTATATACTACTGGCCACATTAATGAGCTAGAGAAGCACTGAACTGTATCTACATCACCCTCCAGGCATTTCTTTGTGCTTCTTTGCATTTTTTGTTACTTACAATAAGGTGTTAAGGAGGAAGTAAGCTTAAAATTCAGCGGCTGTGTTGCAATGAATGTGGTTTGCTTAGATTTTGCAAAAGATATCGGAGAGGTTTAACGTCTAAATTGACAGTCAAGGATACTCAGAAAATTACTGTGCTGAAACCTGTAAGTGTCCTTTCTTTTGAACTGTTCCCTGTACTGCACTTGCAGAAATGTTAGACTAATCAGAGAGCTTATGCAGCTTATGTTTTTTTAAATCTGATTTCCTCACACGAAAGGTTAAATGTACACAAAACGACTCTTGATTTGTTAAAACCTAAAGCTGGCCATACATCTATAATTTTTTTTTTTTTTTTGGAGCCTGAATGAAAAAAATTGAAAAGATTTCTCCATCGACACTACACAGGGCAGATGGATGAATCTCTCACTGTGGCTATTGTATTTTGACAGTTGGCTCCTGATTGAGTGCAGGAACTGTGTGGGCGTCAATTATCTGTCCAGCTCCTTCAAATTTTCAATAGCAGGATGTCGGGTAGGAGGCAGGCGAGGGGCCACGAGGGGACAAAATTTTGACTAGTTCATCAGGACCTGGGCAAAATTCCATGTATAGCCAGCTTAACTCATTTTTTTAAAGTATCCTAGCTGTTGTAAAAATCAAAATGGCATATCTGGGTGCAATATTGGGCTGGCAATACACCATTTTTTTTATTCAGTCTATACAGTATAGATGGAGGCATCTCCTGCTGTGGCAATCATATTCTGACAGACGGTGCCAGTTGCCCTTAGACTACCTGAACATCGGATGCATCCAATCAGATCTTGCTGTTCACCCAACGACTTTCCACTAGGCTTTTTGAAAAGATGTTGGGTGGGAGGGTGCCGACAGTGCCACCCACTGAGCGAATTTAGTCCGGTGCACCAGCTACTGGCCAAAATGGGATCAGCGTATGGCCAGCTTAACCCCTTCTATGGAACTGCCCCCTACTGCATTATTGTCTTGCACTGGTCCTCTTCTGGTTTGAATGGCACCTGGTTAACCCACTATCTGAAAGTCCAGGGTATGAAAAACACAATTCTCAGGGGAGAGGCATCACCACAACACCCTTCACTCACAGTGCAATGCTGCAGGAAGTGATGCTGATAACATTAAGCTGCACACTGTGAATCCCTGAAGCCACCCAGCGTTGGAGAAGACCGCCCAGCGAAGGCAAGCAGAACCCTGTGTCATGTGACCAGTCAGACATCTAAAAAAAGGTATGTATGCAATACATTTTTAATAAAAACATACAGGGGACCTCAAAGACGTGAAGGTGATAAAGTCCAACTCCAGCCAAACTGTTGTGCTATTATTGTGCATAGAATGAGGAAAGGATAGAACCTCTTTCCAGTTGTTAAGAAGGTCATGCCAGTATGCAGAATGTCGCATTTGGATGAATATCTGTTCACAGGCGCACCCCAGCTCATAGCCGAGCATATGTGTGCATAAGTGTGTAGACACATGCAATAGAAGTTGCGCATGCCCTGACACCAATACTGGTGCCAAACAGTATTGGATCTGAATAGCAAAAACAGTATTTGATCTGAATTGCTGCAAATAAAGAGTCTTGTATACAGCATTAACTGTGAAATCTGTGACTTTGTACCTGACTACTCATTACCATTGCTTGCTTTGACCTGGTCCTTCTAAATAATCTATCCACATGTGCCAACGCTGGCTTGTAAGTGGACTACGCTTCTGCCTACTCCTTCAGTTCCTGACCCGTTTGTCCTGAACTGGGACAACGCTTCTAACTAAGCTATTGCACTTGATCTGAATGCCAGTTGCTGACTCGGCTTGCCTGTCTTTGCACCAGTCCTGAGTTTCTGTGCCATGGTCATTACCAGCCTGCAGTTTCTCAGATGACACTCCTGCCTACACACCTGCCCCTAGTCACAGCTTAAGCAGCAGCCTACCACCAGTCTGCTACTCCTGTTGCAGAGTTTTGGCCTGATATCCCTATGTCCAGTCTCCTGTTTAACATCTCCTGAGGGAAAGCTACTCAGTAATGATTGGTTCAGATACACATATCTACCTGTACCAGCATCTGGTAAGAACTACGAGACACTTGTGCCACTCTGTGCCTTGTGCCATCTGTTTGCTTTCCCAGGGGCCCATAATCATATATTCAGGCTTCTCCACCAGGTGTGTGACACACGTTTCTGTTTGTGGTCTTTGTCCCTAGTGCACACTTTCTCCAATAACATTGAGAAGGGTTAGAACCTTTTTTTTTTTTTTTTCAGAAAAAAGGTTTTTATTGAAAAAACTCAGTTTACATACATATCAATAAATCCAGTTCCGGTTATTCACAATATACAAACATTAACAATAGGCAACTCTGCACCACTGTCTAAGTCATTACATTTACTGCCGACATTCCCGTATTAAAGTGTCACGAGAGCCTCAAGACCCACCGCTCCACCCATTAGCCAACACCGTGACCTATTGCGCTGTAATACGTATGTTAGCATCCCAGTAATCTATCTAGTATGAGATCCACCGGTGATAAACCCGGTGAGCTCACCCAGGGTGACCACTGATCATCAAATTTTTTCTGGCGTCCCCTATGTTGAAATATGTACTTTTCCAACCGTAAGGTATCACCCATGCGGCCGATCCATTCTTTGATCGTGGGGGGCTCAATCGCCTTCCATCTTCTAAGAATGAGCAGACGTGCCTGAAACAGGGCCCTAGGAATGGGTGGTTTAAGGTTGTCCTCTAAGGGGAGGTTGTCTAGGATACCTAGCAAGCATGGTTTGGGGTCGGTCGGGATTGAAGCTGAGAATACAGTGTTAATGGTATTTATGACTCCCGTCCAGTATAAGTGTAGCTTGGGGCAGCGCCACAACATGTGGATCAGGTCCCCTTGGTCTCTCGCGCATCTCGGACAGTCCGAGTCCAGTTTCACCCCTATTCTGGCCAGCTTGGCTGGCGTGTAATGTACTCTCAATATAATATACAACTGGGATAGTCTCTGTGCTACATTTAAGGACGACATTCGCACTGCCTGTAACGCCTCTTCCCACTGTTCACTCTCAAGAGCACCCACGTCCCTTTCCCACTTAGTCATTGTCCTCAGGGGGAACCCTGTCAGGAACATCCCTAGTAGCATTGAGTAACAATTAGATATGAAACCTTTGAGGTTATTCACTTCTTCCATGTTGTGAAATATGGGGGTCGAGGAAAGAGTCCACAGAGCCTCATTAGACTGAGCCCTTATGGCATGTTGCAGTTGTAGGTAATAGAAGTGCATCGTCTGGGGGAGCCGATACCGCTCCCTCAGATCGGAGAAAGGTCTCAGTTTACCTACCTTAAAGATGTAGTGTAAGTGTGTGACTCCGTGCCTCCTCCATCAGGCCCCACACGTCAGCATCTGTAGTTCTGGGTAGTACCGGTTGTTCCATATGGGGCTAAATTTAGTGAAGCCTTCCACTGATTGTAACTGTCTGGCCTTGTTCCAAACTTTTTGGACTAGGGCATATGTGGGGAATCTCTTGTTGGACTTTGTGTAAGCCAGAGCCTCCAGACCCTCCGCTACGTCCGTAATCCCCGTGACATGGCCCATCAGAGTTCTAACGGGGTCTGACTCGGTGGAGCCCTCGCCCCCCCTGTCCAGCGGGGTAAGGTCTCGGGCCACATGCTGTAGCTGAGCTGCAATGTAATAAAGCCATGGGTTAGGCAAAGCAAGACCGCCCTCATCTTTGGGTTTCTGAAGTTGTTCCAGTTTCACTCTGGGGGGCTTGTCCTGCCAGAGGAAGGACCTAAATATAGAATTTATTATGCAAAATATTTTAAGGGGGATCACCATAGGGGTGTTGTGAAGCATATATAGAAGCTGGGGCATAAAAATTATTTTTATAAGGTTGACCTTTCCTACCAGTGACATTTTAAGTTTTGACCATATTTTAATCCTGGCCCGTATTCGTCCCAGTAGCGGTGAGAGGTTAAGAGAGATGTAATCTATTATGTGCGGAGTGATCTGAATGCCTAGGTATTTAAAGCTAGAGGTCTGCGGTATTTGGAGTGCTGCGACTGCGTGGGTTTCTGGTAGGGTTGTCCCGATACCGATACTAGTATCGGTAGCGGTACCGATACCAAGCATTTGCCCAAGTACTTGTACCCAGGCAAATGCTCCCGATGCTTCCCCCCGATACCTGGAAGACAGCTGTGATCGGCGCGTGGGGGAGTTACAAGATTCTCCCCCCGCGGCTTTCAGCAGCTTTAGTGACATACAGCGGTGATCGCTCACCGCTGACTGTCACTGCATCCTCCTCCATGCCCCCTCCGTTCCTCTGTCCCTCTCCGCTGTCCCCCTCCGTTCCTCTCTCCTTTTCTGTCCCCCTCCGCTGTCCCCTCCGTTCCTCTCTACTTCTCTGTGCCTCTCCGCTCTCCCCTCCGTTCCTCTCTCCTTTTCTGTCCCCCTCCGCTCTCCCCTCCATTCCTCTCTCCTTTTCTGTCCCCCTCCGCTGTCCCCCTCCGTTCCTCTCTCCTTTTCTGTCCCCCTCCGCTGTCCCCTCCGTTCTGCTGTGCCTCTCCGCTGTCCCCTCCGTTCCTCCGTTCTCCCCCTCCGTTCTGCCGTCCTCCTCCTCCTTCCTTTGTGAATGGACAGAGTCAGCTGACTCTGTCCATTCACATAACTGAAACATTGTAATCTCCTGTGATTACGATGTGTCAGTTTATGAATGGAGAGGAGCCGCTGTCTTCTCTCCATTCATTCTCAGAGAAAGGGACTGGGGAATCTCTATCCTCTGTCTCTTTCTCTGTATCAAGGGGGAGATATCAGAGGTCTTGTACTTGTACTCGGTCCTAAAAAAGTGGTATCGGGACAACCCTAGTTTCTGGGTCTGTATCCAGTGCCATTAGGGAAGATTTTGTCCAGTTAATCACCAGCCCTGAGTACTTCCCAAATTGTACTATAATCTCCATCACCACTTCAGAATCGGAAGTGTCTTCCAGTAACAGCATGGTATCATCTGCGTATAGCATAATTTTTTCTTGTAATTCCCCAAACCGAAATCCCTGAACCTGCGGGTTAGACCTAATCAGGGCAGCCATTGGCTCGATTGCCACCGCAAACAAAAGCGGTGACAATGGGCAGCCCTGACATGTCCCCCTGTAGAGCCTAAAGGGAGGGGATATATGTCCTGCCTCTCTGATGACCACCTGTGGGGAGCCATAGAGAAGCCTGACCCAGGACAAAAACCTGTCTCCAAATCCAAACCCATCCATAACCGCCCATAGGTATTGCCATTCTATACTGTCGAAAGCTTTATGGACGTCTAATGACAGTAGTGCCCTATGTCCCTTGTTATCTGGCTGTGCCTGAAGATCGAGGAAGAGTCTGCGGAGATTTATAGCGGTGGATTTTTGGGGGATGAAGCCCGATTGGTCTGAGTGTATTATGGTCTCCGTCTGTTTTCTGTTTTTCTGGTCAACATAACTGCCTGCGGGTCCAGTTTAGATGCCGGTATCGTCTGGGGTGAGTCCTGCTGCTTGTGGAGCCGAAAACCGGCATTTAAACCAGCCGGGAGAAGGACCGGTGAAGGATTCTGTGTAGGAGTGCTGTGAGATACGTCCTCTCACATGCCGCTCTTGGCCACGCCCCGAGAAGGTTAGAACCTTGATCAAGTTATTGTGATCTCTGTGTTTACCCATCTCAAAAATATTTTACAATCTAACAAAATTAAAGCAGCTATATACAGTGCCTTGAAAAAGTATTCACACCCATTCAAATTTTCCTCATTTTGTCATGTTGCAACCAAAAACGTAAATGTATTTTATTGTGATTTTATGTGATAGACCAACACAAAGTGGCATATAATTACGAAGTGGAAGGAAAATGATCAACGGTTTTCAATTTTTTTTACAAATAAATATGTGAAAAGTGTGGCGAAAAATGTGGAAAATTTCAAGGGGCATAAATACTTTTTCAAGGCACTGTATGTGTAGATAAAGCTAGTGATAGTTAGTCACATTCAACTGGACTTGTTCTGTCAATATGAAGATGTTTTGTAGCTTCTCCAAGCCACTTCTTCATTTCCAGCGATTGTCAAGAAGGTTCCCCAGTATTTATATTCACACAGGCAACAAAGATACCTCAATCCAATCACCTTGGAATGTGAAGATGTTTTTGTCCAAGAACAGGATGGAAGGTGCAAAAATTGTGGAACCACCCTGTTCTAGTTGTGAAAATCCATGCTTGGTGTTAGGAATTCTGCATAGGTGTTAAATCCTCAATTTACGAGCAGAAGGTGACACAATGCTCTACATGTTCTGGGCTTGTCCGAAGATCCAGCCTTTTTGATGTGAGGTGACCAGTACAATTAAACAGCTCACTGCAATTGACCTACATGACGACCCTGCGGCATGCCTGTTGCATCTCTCTTAGAGACCCATATACCAATATAAGGCCTCCCTTACTATTCAGCTCTTGAATGTGGCTATTTATTTTTATTACAGGTACTTATATAGCGCCATTTATTTACATTGCGCTTTACATATATATTGCACATTCACATCAGTCCCTGCCCTCAAGGAGCCAAGGCCTGTATCCCACTTCGCTGGAGAGATATTAACCCTTCCACCAAATCTCTATGGTTTTCCAAAGTCAATGAACTCAGGGACATGGAAGATCTCATGGCAACTCTACATAATACAGAGAAAGCCTCTCAGAAAACCTGGAGACCCTGGCAACGTTTTGTGTACACTGATACCTACCTTACTGCACTGTCACAATCTGAGTGACCCATCTCAATCTCTTCTTTCTCCTCCCCAGCAGAGCTCAACTTCTTCTTGCGTCCCTCCCTCTCTTCATTCTCCTCCCTTCCTCCCTCTTTCTCTCTCTCTCTCCCCCTCCCTTCCCTCCTCTTTCCTTTATTATTCCCTTCCACCAACCCACCACTTATGCCTCCCTCCCCCACCACTCCCCTATCCTTCCCCCTTTGCCCTTCCCCTTCTGGCCCTGGTAAATGGCATGTCAGTGTGCCATTTTCTCCAGCTTATTTTCTTCGTGTCTTTGTCTCTTTGAGCTGTGCCACTCTTTGCCCACTTTCGATACCTCACTCTGAGTGCCTCAATACACCCTGATGTATATTGGTTGTTTTGGCAAAAATGTTTTATCTTCAGGATATTGGTACTGCATTTTTTGTGTTTCTGATGGCATATCTATGGACATCTCCGGACACTTGCTCTGTTACATTACACACGGCCATGTTACTGCTGTTCCGAGATACAGTCTTTGATCGCACTTCCTATTCCGAGGCTGTTTTGTACTTCAGTTAACACTGTTTCTTGTGACCTTTGTATGTTCATTTGCCCGATAAATAAAGGCATTTAAAAAAAATCCTCATTTTATATGGCTGAAGGTGTAAATGGTCAAATTGCCAGGGTAGAGATGTTAAAATGGCATTATAAATGAAAGACAGTTGGGGGTCTGTTTCTAAAGAATTTGCTGTGCAAATGCTCATACATCCTTCATGAATAATCCCTATAACAGTGGTCTCCAGACTGTGGCCCATTGCTTGCCTTTATTCGGCCCTTGAGGGGTTATTCATGCCACTGAAACCAACAATGGGACATAATTCCTGCCACTGACACCAACAATGGGGCACTATTTCTTCCACTGACGCCAACTATTTCTCTCCTTAAAGTGGATGTAAACCCAATGTCATCCTTTCTAAACTACTGCCATAGGGGTTATCTATAAGGATATACATGCCTCCATGCACTCCCCCATTATCTCCAATAGGTGGTATGCCCTCTGAGAACTAATAATGTAAAGCATTGATCAAATTCATATGATACAAAAACATCATAAAATGAGGGAATACACAACCCAAGAGACACACAAACCAACGCGTTTCGCCTTGACGGCTTCTTTAGTTTTTTTTGGAGGCGAATGAGTGTAGTAGAGATGCTGTAAGAGAAATAGATATACATAATATACATTCATAGATAAATCCAAATATACAATTCATTTACATGTTATAATGGTATACAAATGGTAAGAACACCAACATTTAATATGCATATATATTGGTTTTAGGATACCCTCCGGGGCATAAACACACTTCTGCCAGAGCAGAATCAGGCACCTATCCATGTCACATGGGCAGCTGGGTCAGCTCAAGGAGGCCCCAAGCAATAAAAACCAAGAGAGAGGTCCAATGCATGGGAATTAGTGGTTCGGCTATTACCATCCGATATTTAAAAAGGAGGCACTAAAAAGAAAAATAGATGACAAATAGCCATGATATTACTCTCCATAGGGGAAATAACTGTCCAATTAGACTAGCTCATATTTCAAAACATGTACCTAAGAAAGGGATTTCCGTTCCAATTAAGGAATGCTAAACAAACCTCTATGACCAGGATGATATGCACGGCATCAGATCTGGAATAACATAGGAGAAAACTCTCATTTATATTCCAGAATAGCCGGCTTCCATCATGTCAATCAATGGAGTGCAAAGCACAATACACATACCTTTTTTCCTACAAAGGATATCCTTTTAACTCTGTTCACATAGATGAAGATCTGGCTTTCATCATGGAAAAGTACCTCCAAACAAAGACCCACAAGTACCAGTGCTCAATCACTCTTTAAATAGGATGGGATTGGAGCCAAAATCGCCTTCCTATGATGCCAATACTCAGCTGAAACAGCTGAGGAGCTGGTGCTGCCAAATATGCTACCACGCATGCGCCACCACTTCACGCATGCGCAGTAATGGTGGGACGTAAGGCCGAGGCCTGCCAGTGTCCCAAGGCATCCTCCCATTCAACAAACCTAATTAGAGGAAGAACAAGGAGCCCACGAACCACGAGCCCAATTATTGAAGTCATACGATTACTTTATAAAATGATTAGCAAGTAGTAAAAAACCCATGTGTGCAAATGAGGCACTGCCATCTAGTGGCCAACATACAGCTACCCTATTCATCATAGGAGCATACAAAATTACTCAAGATCGCCATCTTGTGTCTATATTGCAGAACACAAGAGTTGTATTACACAAGGTTCAAACTCTACAAGGATCAATTGTTCTAGCACAATAACCGATACAGACTTATAAAAACTGAAAAAAAAGTGAAAAAACACTGCACAGATCAAAGTACATATAAGAACATCACCTTACAATGGACACCTGAATTTAAGGTAAGGAAACCAAACCTCAAATCACTCTCTTATATCTAGCAGTGCATTACCAACGGATGAGCAAAAATGGGCTCACATATTCAATAGACCCCTCAATATGACTAACCCTATACCCTCTAATCCATCAAAGAGGGATCAGAGGGACAGGGAATCAGAGAGAGCCCACAAAGGACATAACTGCCCGTTCCGCATGACAAAAGACAGGAATACCCACAATCCACTTGCACTGGAAAGAAATATGTTCCCAAGATTTTAATTTTTTTTCATGAACCCATATAACCTATTTTGTATCCTATATTCATGCATATTTATAGATCATAAGACTATGTAGTGTTTTGTCTCTCTCTGAGACATATTTTAAAGGATTGTAAAAAAGTAAAATAATATTTTATATCTATATGATGTATGACTAGTTTCTCTAAGAGGAGGTTTCAGCACTTGCAAGGTCCCAATTTTTGCCTCTCTTTGTGTATTTTTATCCCAGGATGTGGTGCTGACCCTCAACTGAGTACATTCTTTTTTAGATAATTGAAACAAAGATACCTCACTTCCACCTTATTAACAAGTCAAGTCTAATATTAATATTTTTAAAGTAGGATCTATATTTGGTAGTAAAGACAAAGGTACTATATGTCCTAACCAGTAGGAATGAGATGCGGGTATAACAGTGTTAAATGCTGTTCATTTTTTCTTTTTAATAAAAACTTTCAAGCTTTGTTGATACAAGTTACTACTGTGCAAAGCATGAGTCACTTTTCTATAGAATTTATTAGTCAGCCCATAAGCACAGGCCGGAGCTGCTCCACATTGCCACCTGCTGGATCTTCTCTTCAATAGAAATATTTGCAGAGCTAAAAGTCATGCATACTTTCCAAATCATAAAAGAGATACAATATAGTTATAAAACAGCAAATGATTGATTTGATGATCATTCAATACTTTTTCACCATGTTGCTGTCTGGAAAGATTTATTGCATTTATTAAGCCGGCTCCCAGATCGAGAAACGTTTAACAACATTTCTCTAAAGGTAATGCAGGATTATGTATGTATGTTATGCAACTGCCAATTCCCACTATTTAAACCATGTTTGTCCTTATTTCTCATTTTCCTCAGTCATTCAATTGTAGTAGCAGAGCCTACAGCACTACTGTAGGGCAAAACAAAATGGTCACTTACCTCCACCTCTTCCCAGTAGTATGCACTCACCTTTCCTTGATAGTGAGTTTCTTCTTTCAGGCGATCGGACTGGACAGGGTAACGTATGCTGTATGTAAGGCATGTTTTTTTTTTATTTTTACAAAACAGGGGTGCTTTATTTCAGTCTGCAACAAATACAGTAAAACAGAGCAGAAAACAAGGTCCACTTAATTACACAATAAAGGGGTGTACACACAGAATATGTGAAGGTTAAGCAATCGAGACAGTAGGAGCCAGGTAAATACAATCAGACTTAGCATGGTAAAGTAAGAACAGATTACATACAAATCAGGGACGTGCGGAGAGGTCAGTAGCTGGTGAGGCACTGGCTAGTATCAGAGCCAGATACACACAGGTTACATACGCCGTGATCATCAGAGCGAGAGCAATAATTCTAGCACTAGACCTCCTCTGTAATTCTAAACATGTAATCTATAAAAAATTTTAAAGCATTGCCTATGGAGATTTTTAAGTACTGAAGTTTGGCGCCATTCCACGAGTGTGAGCAATGTTAAAGCATGATATGTTAGGTATCTATTTACTTGGCATAACATCATCTTTCACGTTATACAAAAAAAATCTTATCTTTTAGTGTTTTGTTTTTTCTTTTCATTAAACAGTTTTTTCCCCAAAAAAACGTGTTTGAAAAATTGCTGCACAAATACCATGTAACATAAAAAATTGCAACAACTATCATTACATGTAGGAGAGAAGTGTCAGAATTGGTCTGGTTGGATGGCAAGGGGTTAATTACCATAAGTAATATATAAATAATTATTATATATTGTTTTTAAGGTAACGTACTATATTTTCAAAAGCTGTACTCAAGCAGGTGGCTTAACTGACAAATTACTGAAGTTTAAAGTTATAACTTCCTACCAGTAATTTCACAGTAAATAGATAAATTATAGATTATTATGTTATAACATATAGCATAATAATATATGATTTAGCTTGAATATAACAGTACCTTTTCAACAGCAGCAGATTCTCATTCTCCCTCTTAACTGTGTGAGAAAAACATGGGATTGTGGGTAAATCTTATCCCCATAAACCCATGTATTTCCTTGTAGTTAAGAGGGCTGGAAGTAAGCATTTGTCTTTTAGACACATTCCCCTTCTATGACACTGCAGTGAGAGGCGTAAGGGGCTGTTGTTATCGGGGTCTGCGGGCGCTGGGCTTATCGGAATCTGGAAGCCCCCTTTAACAAGGGGCCCCAGATCCCAGCCCCCCCAATGTGTATGGGTATTGGGGTTTTATTTTTTCCTATTTTTGCAGGCGGCATGATTGACAATGGAAACATCGAGGGACACAATTTTTTTTTTTTTTTTAATAAAGGACTTGTCAAAAACTGTTTACTGTGTTTCTTACTTTTTGACACTTTTGTGGTGAATGGGTAGGGATATCCATTCACATAAGAGGGGGGCCAGGATCTGGGGGCCCCTTTTTTAAAGGGGGCTTCCAGTTTACGATAAGCCCCCCACCCGCAGACCCTGACAACCACAGCCCGGTGTTGTCAGGAAGAGGCCCTTGTCCCCATCAACATGGGGACAAGGTGCTGTGGGGTGGGGAGGCGCTTGCTCGTCCACCCACTTTTCGCGACCTGCCAGGCTGCATGCTCGTATAAGTGTCTGAAATTGATTTTACGGGGGACCCCAGGCCATGGAGTTCCCCTTAAAAACTATACCATGCCCAAAAAAAAACACTCCATTTTTTTTTTCTTTATCTGTATTGCCAGGAAATCCATTACAGCCGTGAGCAAGTTTAAATTACAGTTTTTCCTTTAGAAATCTCATTATTCCTGCGGCATGTTCTATACATCGCACAGATGCGCCACTTTACAGGCAGACTAAGAGGACCCCCCAGGCATGATATTTAAAGGAATATTTAATTTTTATTATTTCACTTAAAGCATCAATAAAATCACTGCTCCTTTAACAACGATTGTTTTTTTGCATTAATGCATGTCCCCTAGGGCAGTAGCCAGGTCCCCATACACTTTTTATGGCAATAACTTGAATATAAGCCTTTAAAATTAGGACTTTTGATTTGTCATATTCGTGTCCCATAGACTTTAATAGAGTTTGCATGTTCTGTAGAACTTTTTGCCTGTTCAAGATGTTCTGGTGCGAACTGAACCCTAGGAGTGTTCGGCCCATCCCTAGTGTTGAGCAGGCGACAACTGATTGGGGTGTACAAAGCACTGTGTTGCAGCTTTCCCCACCCGCCAAGTGGCATATGTTGGACCCAGAACGTTATCATAAGCCTGTGGACCCTGATATATTAGAATCAGCAGGTCCGATAAGAACCCCAAAAAAGCCGCCTCTAGACAGGTAGCAGCATTGGATCTGGAACTCTGAAACCACCAATAGACAGAAACCAAAACCGCTGCCCAAAAATAAACATGAGAATTGGGTAACTCCAGACCCCCCAACCGCGGTGGAAGAAACAGAGTAGACTTAGCCAGACGGAGGAGTGCATCGTTCCAAATAAAGGAGCCCACACAACTATCTATTTCCTTAAAAAGAATTAGGAGACCTGATTGGACAGTTTCTAAATATATAATTAAATTTAGGGAGGATCATAATCTTAACAAGATTAATACATTCTATCAGGTTCAGTGGAAGTCCGGACCATGAAGAACATTTAGTTCTGAGCAGGGACAGTAAAGGGAGAAGGTTACAATCGAAGTAACCAGTAAGCGTTCTAGTGACCTGAACCCCTAGATACCTGAATTCATCTACCCAACTTGAGAGGGGGACATGTAAGGCATGGTTAGTGTATTTATGGGATGGATTTCAGAACATCATCCAATAGTATATCACAAAAGAACCGCAGCACTACACTAAATATGCCGAATGTGTATGTAATCCAAAATCTTTGAGCTTTTTTCACACTGTCTATAAATATTAGCACATATCGACATGGGTTTTTAAAGTGATTACCAGAAAAAGTTTTTAGGCAAGTTGGCACTTTTTGTGTCTAGAAATAAATGTAATTTATATTTTTTATTAGTACATGCAGCTGGAAACCTGTATTTCTCCTTCTAGACAGTGCTACAGGGACTGAGTAGGGCTTCATAACCTAATAAGCCGTGAGGGAAGACGGGACATGGAAGACATGACTATAACAATGCCCTTACCTAAACAATGCTACCCTTTGCTTCCTCCGATGTGGACCACTGATACTCACGGCCTTTGTTGTTTGTTTACATTCAGCGGTGAAGGGCTCCCTCTCCTGGCCACACCAATGCAATACAACCCCATAGCCTCATAGGCAAGCCCCATAGAAGTCTATGGGGCTGTACTGCACAGGTACAGCCAGCAGAGGAAGCCTTTCACCACTGCATGTAAACAAACAATGGAGGCCATGGGCATTGGATCTCAGAAAGTGTACATCTATTGAGGAGCAAGGGATCATTTTAGGCCAAGGCAAAAAGGCAAGAAGAATAAGTGCATTTTTTAAACAACAAGGCCATATTAGCAAAATAACACAAAATGAGAAGGATAACTAAGTGGCGCAACACTGGTTATACATTGGATAACGTCAGTTACTTGTAATGGGATGTTTGGGAAGACACATTCTCAGTCTGATTTGAAATGTATGGTTCTAATCTGGACCAAGTCAGACCAAGATGAACGAGTGAAGGATTAACAACCCTGAAGAGGCAAGTGTAGTGGAATAATATACTAGGTATACTATTATATCCCTTTAGTCTCAATAATTTATACCTGCATGTTTAATGCTGCTGAATTCTACCTTGAGGGAACAGTCTTGAGGGAAGAAGGGGAAGGGGATACATGATTGTAACCTTTAAATACATTGCAATACATGCGTGAATTAGGTTCTGGAGGCCAGTATTTTCAATATGAAGCTAAGATCAAGAACACTGGGACTCAAGGAAATTGTCTTAACCACTTGACTTCCGGAACATTTACACCCTTCTTGACCAGTCCATTTTTTGCTATATGGTACTGCATTACTTTAACTGACAATTGCGCATGCAACCCTGTACATAATTAAATGCATGTCATTTTTTTTACCCACAAAAAGAGCTTTATTTTGGTTGTATTTGATCACCACTGGGTTTTTTATTATTTTTTTTGTGCTATAAACATAAAATTGTGAAAAAAATATATATTTTTTTACTTTCTGTTATAAAACATATCCAATAAAAAATGTAAAAATTCTAATTTGCTCATAAATTTAGGCCAATGTGTATTCTGCTACATATTTTTAGTAACAACAAAATCCCAATAAGCGTATATTGATTGGTTTGCGCAAATGTCATAGCGTCTACAAACTACGGTATAAAGGCATACAAAAAAGGAGCCCAGGTAAGATTACCCAGGGAGAAAGCGGCTGCTAAGGCAGCAAGGGGCAGTGATGAAGGCTGATAAAAAATACAAAGCAATTTATTAAATTCAAGGTTGAGGGATAAAAACATACTTAATATACAAAAACTTTGATAGCATCCTTACCGGTACCAGTTAATAGGATCCCACACTGGTAGTAGTAGTAAGAGAAGTGTGAGAAACAGACAATGGACACACAGACACACAAAATCACATACAGATAACAACAGAAAGTCTGGACGCCAAATCACCATACACACAGAGTTTGTCAGCGGGATACCCTGCTTGCCTAGTTAAGAAAAATTAGTTCCAGTGGAATGCATGTGTGAGGGACACCTATCAGCAAAAGTATGCAGGCATAGGACACACCTCTTGCCACACCCCTTAAAGGAGAATTGTACAAAAAAAAAGATTGGTTCAAACAACAAGTTTTTTTTTTTTGTTTATTTAGTTTTTTATTGAAAAACAAAGAAGAAGAACATAGTATACAAAGTAAATACTGAGCAATATACAGAACAACTAATGGGCCATAGAGCGTAAATGATATTTTGCGACAACGACAGGAGAATGACTATTATACATCATAGGTATTGTGTTATATGATCCGAGTTACTAATGTCGTCTGCCATCAAGCGATGTAGGCAGCAAAAACTGCTCTAGAAGGGCCCTCGTAAAGGTATCTGATCCTAGTATAATCCACAATAGAGGGAAAAAGAAGGGATAGAGCAAAAAAGAAATAGAGAAGAAGGGTAAGAGGTGGGGTAGGCACAGGAGGAAGAAGAGGGGAAAGAAAAAAGGGGGGGGGGTCTGCCTCGGTCCACACTCTTTGACATGGCAAGATTAGCAAGATACACATTATTCACTTATTTTTAGACATAATATCTGCATATGCAGTTGTATATTTAAAGGCGAACCAGCAGGACCATATTTTCGTCACCAAATCTGATTTATTCCTAAGGGAGGAAGTGAGGTCTTCCATGTAGTACGTGTGATCTACTTCTAATAGCCATTGGCGTAATGATGGTATGGTTGATTGTTTCCAGTAACGTGGAATGAGTGCTTTTGCGGCGTTGAGCAAATGTGGTGTTATTGATTTTTTATATGCTCCTGCTGGTGAGCCTGTACAATGAAGTAATACAACCCATGGATCATTAGGTATTTCAAAACCTTGGATCTCCTTTATCCAGTATAAAATGGTTAACCAGTACTGGCGATTAAATGGGCAATACCACTAAATGTGAGCATGTGTAGCCCTCTCACCACATCCCCGCCAACTTAGAGGTGATGTCTGCGGGAATGTCTTATGAAGCACCGCTGGAGTATAGTGCCATCTTGTCAGCGATTTATAGTTCACCTCCGCCGTTTTGGATGCCGTGGAGGATGTGTGGGCCATTAGTAGGATAGTAGATTTCTGTGCCTCTGATATCTCGTTATGGAGATCTTTTTCCCCATTGGCTAGAAAAGTAGGATTTCCTGTGGTTGTTTAGAGACTGTATTGCCTGATAGAAGTGGGAAATAGGTTTCTCAACTGGCTGATCATCCAAAAAGGCCAATTCTATAGGCGTCAGATCTAATGTGGTCCGGAGAGGTTTCGGAGGGAGTGAACAAAAGCTTTCAGTTGGCAGTATTTCCAGTGCTCCGTGGGCGTAGCTATTAAGTTGGGTAACAATGTAAACATGGGTACAATGCCCACCTGAGTAGTGACCTGATGAAGAAGAGGTGTGTTACCCATATTCCAGGTGTGGCATCTGGGGTCCATGTTTCCGGGTGGGAAGTAATTATGGCCAGTTAGTGGCATAAGAGGGGAATTGTATTGCTATTTATGTGTCTTACACAGGGAGTCCCATACCATAAGAGTCTAATGCATAAGCGGTGAAGTATCTGCGGATAGAGTTCTGTATTTCTTAGGAATCCAAATTTGGGTAAAGAGATCTGATTTGCTTAATGACATTTCGAGGTTAACCCATATTTTAGATTCTTTATGATATTTCCAGTCAGAAATTCTATTCAGTATTATAGCCAAGAAATATTGCTTAACGTTAGGCAGAGCCAGGCCCCCCTGGCATTTAGGTCTGACCAGAAGGGCCCTGGCTAATCTAGGACGCCTTCTGTTCCATATATCTGCCTATCATTGATCTGATCAATGCGAAGAATCCCGCTGGAATTCCAAAGCGTATCATCTGAAGCAGGAATAGCAGCCTGGGTAGGATGTTCATTTTCACAACACTAATCCTCCCTAACCAGGAGTGCGCTAATTGTGACCATTTTTGTAAATCCGATCTGATTGTATTAAGGAGGGGTAGGAAGTTAGTGCGAAATAGAGATGTTAGCTTGGGAGTAAGGTACATACCTAATGCCGCGTACACACGGTCGGACTTTTCGGCTACAAAAGTCCGACAGCCTGTCCGACAGACTTTTGACTGACTTGCGGCAGACTTTCTAACGAACGGACTTGCCTACATACGATCACACAAAAGTCCGACGGATTCGTACGTGATGATGTACACCGGACTAAAATAAGGAAGTTGATAGCCAGTAGCCAATAGCTGCCCTAGCGTGGGTTTTTGTCCGTTGGACTAACATACAGACGAGCGGATTTCTGGGTCCGGCGTAGTTACAACGTAAAGACTTGAAGCATGTTTCAAATCTAAAGTCCGTCAGATTTGCGGCTGGAAAAGTCAGCTGAAAGTCCGGGGAAGCCCACACACGATCGGATTGTCAGCCGGCTTTAGTCTGTCGGCGTCCGTCGGACTTTTGTAGACGAAAAGTCCAAACGTGTGTACGCGGCATAAGTATTTCATTTTATTTTTTTGACAGCTAAAGGGAAAGGATTGTTTAAGTTGGGTTACGATATGGGTAGGTACCGAAATATTTAGTATTTCTGATTTGGTCATGTTGATTTTGAAATTGGAAATGACACTGAATTTTGAGAAGGCTGACATGAGGTTAGGGAAAGAAATTTGAGGTTGTTGTATATAGAACAAAATATTGTCCGCGTAAGCTGCATACTTGTGTCCAGAGTTATCTACGGTGATTCCATGAATACAGGGGTTATGTCTGACCGTCGAGAGAAAGGTTCTAGGGATAGGGCAAATAAAATAGGCAAAAGGGGGCAGCCTTGGCGGGTGCCATTGAAAACTGTGAACGGTTTACTCAAAGTACCATTTATACGTATTTGGGCCGTGGGGAAATTATATAAGGCGGATATGTGGGAGAGGAGGAAGGGCCAATTCCCAGGTGAGACAGCGTTGCCATGAGATACTCCAAGTCCACCCTATCAAATGCCTTTTCTGCATCTGTTTAAAGTAGAAGGGTGGACTGGGAGGATCCTCCCGCATAGGCTATTAAAGACAGGGTGCGGAGGGCATTATCACGGGCCTCTCTGCCGGGAATAAATCTGGTTTGGTCTGAAGAGACCCAACGTGGGATTAGAGGTAGGAGTCTATTCGCAATGACCTTGGCGTAAAGCTTAGCATCTAAGTTCAACAGAGAAATGGGGCGGTAGCTCCCACAGCTGCTAGGATCCTTGCCATGTTTAGGTATCACGGTAATGTGTGCATGAAGGGTTTCGGGTCTAAGGGTCTCTCCCGCAGAGTTCGCATTTGCATATGAGGCCAGGCGGGGCAATAGGATATCTGCAAAAGATCTATAGTAGAAAACTGTAAAGCCATCTGGCCCAGGTGCTTTGCCATTGGCCATGGCCTTCAATGCAATGCGGAGTTCCGAGGTAGTAAATTCCCCCTCTAGAGCAGATAGTGTGTCAGGTGGAAGTTTGGGTAAGTTAGCCTGCAAAAAATAAACGCGTATTAGGGTCCTCCTTGTATCTCGGTCTGTCACCGATTGTTGGACGTGGTATAAATGTTGATAGAATGCTTGGAATTCTTTGGCTATGTCTGATGTTTCATATACTAAGTTATCGGATGAGGTTTTAATTCTATCTATAAAGGAGGCGTTTTTTTCTGTTGTAAAGAGCGTGCCAGTAGACGCCCTGGTTTATTGCCCCACTCATGGAAACGCTGTACCACTATGCGGGAATGTCGCTTTTGCTCCGTGTGAAACAGAGCCTTAAGTTCCTCCCTCTTTAATGTTAGAGTATGAAGTACTGCTTGTGATTGACTAGTTTTATGTTGCTGTTCGAGAGCACTGATGTCTTGTATCAGCTCAGCTTGTTGGTGTGTGCGTTCCCTCTTCTTCCTAGATCCTAGTTCAATAAATTTACCTCGTATGTGGGCTTTGTGCGCCTCCCAGAGTACTCCTGGTGATATGTCCGGGTGTGTGTTTTCTTTAAAGTAGAGGGTCAACTCTTCATTTATCAGTTTTTTATCAATGTCATCACTAATGAGAGTTTCATTGAGTTTCCAATTTGTAGTTCTATGGGGCATAGAGGGGATTTTTAATTTGAGCATAATCGGGGCATGGTCTGATATGGGGGATGTTTCAATCTCGGCATTTATAGTGAGCGACAAGTGGTGATGGTCTATAAAGAAGAAATCAATTCTAGAGTAGGTGTGGTGGACATGTGAGAAATGGGTATAGTCTCTCTCCCTTGGATGCACTATGTGCCAAACGTCCATTAACTGTGCGTCGAATAGCCGTTTGAGTATGTATAACGGGCGTTTATGTGGAACACAGGAATTACCTTGGGATGTATCCATACTGGGCTCTAAAGGGGTGTTAAAGTCTCCAGCGAGAACACATCCGCGTGCGAAGTCGCGTCATTTTTTGAGAGTGGTCGCAATAAAGCTTACTTGGTCACGGTTAGGCGCATACAGGGTTGTTAGTGTACACAACATGCCACCCCGGTTGCCCCTCAAGAACAGAAAATGTCCATTAGGGTCACTAAGCATAGATTCTAATGTAAATGATACTCCCCTGCGGAGCCCAATAGCCACCCCTTTATCTTTGTGAACCTCCGATAACCTGTAGTACCAATTGAGGTAGTGTGGGGGAAAGAGTTTAACCGAAGTGGTGTGCGTGAGGTGGGTCTCCTGTAGGAAGACAATGTCACCCCGCAGACGATCCAGCTCCCTGTAGAGATTATGTCTCTTACCTGGGGTGTGTAGGCCTCTCACATGCAAAGATAGCAAGTTCACTGTAGCCATGGGGATCCGCAGAGGAGTTCTACAAATAACATATTACCGAGGCGTGGGACCTGAGGTAGAGAAGAGAAGGGGCAAAAGGAGGGAAGGGGGAAGCGTAGGTAAATAAAGAAGGGTATCGAGTGAAGAGAGAAAACATACAATTAACATCATGTGGTGGAAATTGCACAGACCATGTCGGAACATGGCCAGCATGTGCACGCATTTGACTGCTGTGCAGAGAGGGTGCAACCGCGCGGACCAACATCCTCACACCCACCACCCCCAAAGGGACAGAGGCATGGGAACGCAGGGCCACCCGGCACCCCCCGTAGGGATAGCAGGCTGTCACAGCCACCGGGCAACGATCACCAAACATGGTGGATCCGTCGTCCCATAGCCCCAACGCCGACCCACAGAATGACATGAAGGTGGCTGAATAGGGTATTATGAAAGAGGGGTTGTATACTTGCGGACTAGAAGGATCAGGGACAACAAGTCAGAGGGATTGAGAAGATGAAAAAGCTTGAACTGCCGGGAACTTCAGTTAGCCTAGCTGGGGAGGGGTGCCGTTTGCCGAGGAGCGGTGTTTGTGGTCCACCTTCTGCCATCTTGCTTCTGAATTGCTGGGAAGGGGCAGAATGGCGTCCTGCCAGCCCGGGAGTTCCGGTGGTGAAATGTTGACGTCCATGCAGAATTTTTCTAGGTCTTCCGGGAACCGTAGAACTGCTGTCTTCCCATCCCTGTGTGCAATCAAGGCCGCTGGGAATCCCCACCGATAGTTGATTGAAGCTGTGCGCAACTTCTCAGTTAAAGGTCACAGAGCCCTGCGGCGTTCCAGTGTCTCTCTGGCCAGATCAGGGAAGAAGGAGAGTAATGAGCCATCGAAATCTAGGGACTTGGCTTCCCTGGCCTTCCGCATGATGAGTTCTTTCTCCTCAAAGTAGTGAACTCTGCAGATCCCATCGCGTGGGATGTCTGCCGTAAGGTTGCGAGGGCGTAGAGCTCTGTGCACCCGGTCTATTTTTAAGGGATGATCTGCCGCTTGTCCCAACAGGCCATTTAAAATGCCTAGCACGGATGGAAGGAGGTCTTCATCACCAGTGGCCTCAGGAAGACCCCGAATGCGGATATTGTTCCGCCGATTACGGTTCTCCTGGTCCTCGATCTTGTGTGCGATAGATAGTGAGCAAGTGAATGCCTGCAGATTCCTGATGGCGACTGCGTGTCTGTCTAGGCGCTGCTCCGACTCCTCAACCCGGTCCAGTTCTTGGGAGAGGTCCGCGCGTACTGCGGAAACCTCTTTTTTAATTGCTCGTTCTAGTCCCAGTAGCATAGATGCTAACTCTGTTTTGGTAGTGAGCCCGCTTACTAAGGCCGCCACTTCAGAGTGTCGGGACACGCTCCCCTCACCTTCTGAGCCGGCAGGAGCTCAGAAGGAGCTTACTGTACTAATTATCTAATGTTAGTACAGCAACCTCACCACTGAGCTATTGTGTTTTGACAAGGGGACTGCCCGCCAGAACACACCGGTCAGCATTCTCAGCCGTTGGCAGATGTTTTTCTGGCATGCTCCTTCGACAGATGCCGGACAGGCTGCCATACACAGGGGCCGAATGATGGGCGGTTTCTGTTGAACTGGCCAATACCAGACGATATTTGACCCAAGCTTAAAAGAGCAGTATGTTTTTTTTTCTAAGATCCATACTTACCTAAGTGGAAGCAGCATTGATCTGATGCTGCATCTGTCCCCTGGCACCTCTATTACTGAGAACTGAGTGATCGAACACCGCAGATCACTCGGTTCTCAGAGCTCCATGAGCAGAGAACTGCTGACTGTCAGTCAGCAGCTCTCTGCTCTGCCCCTCCCCACACTCACTGGAGCGCTGGGCTGTAGAGGGGGCTGGAGCGGCTGGCTCAGGCTCTCAGTGGCTTGCTGAGAGGTTGAGCTGGGTGCCAGTCCAGGTATGTGGGCAAATCCTGACTCCATTGCTGTCGACTCTGTGACGTCAGCCGACAGCAACGAACTTCACCCCTGTGATCCACAGAAGAAGTACAGCCGAGCAAGCTTTGACTGTACTTCTCCTTTAACAATGCTATGGTTGAGGAGGATGACAGCATGAAAAAAAAATAACATTTGAAATGTTTTTAGAATTTAGACTAGAAAATGGATAAGTGATGCAATGAGATTAGAATGGTAATGAACATCATAAAGTTAACCATATTGATAGTAATCATAGTTACATAGTTAGATACAGTAGTTACATAGTTAATCTGGTTGATAAAAGTCTGTCTAGTTTAACCAACAGAGAAAAAAAAAAAAACACACCACAGATGCAAATCAAAAACCTCAATATACATTATACTATACCCACAGTTGATCATGATGGTGATATAGAGGTAGGCAGAATGTGAGTACTGGTATGGGACATCAAAAGAACAGGGTGGTGTTGAAGAAGATGAACTCCAAAAATGTATCACTAAAAAAAAAAAAAAAAACAACAGCAGAACTTGCCTAACATAGATATGATATATTGGCTGCTCCAGGTTGGCCCACACAGTTAAGTGGAATGTAGGCTCCTTCCCAGCTTTATAAACATATTTTTTTTTGTTTTTGTGTGTTAAATTGCAGACTATATATGCTAAGGCCGAATTAACAGGGATGTACCAATCTGTACGTATTCTGTGCAGGGATATGCAGACAGCTGGCTGAAATCAATGACAGTCAGCCAGATACACAAACCTGAATGGACCTCCAGTCTGTCTACGTCCTGATCCGTGCATCAGATGTGCACTCCAGGATGCACAAGGGGGTCAGTTCAGGTCCAAGCAGCCGGTCGCCAGTCATTGATTTCAACAGGTTATCTGCATGCCCTTGCATGGAATACCTGTGCATCCGGGGCAGCTGAAGACAGTCCTTTGCATGAGTGTAAGGATCAGAACGCCCGTGTAAATGAGGTCTTAAAGCGGAGTTCCACACAAAAATGGAACTTCCGCTTTTCGGAACCCTCCCCCCCTCCGGTGTCACATTTGGCACCTTTCCGGGGGGAGGGGGGTGCAGATACCTGTCTAAGACAGGTATTTGCACCCACTTCCGGCATAGACTCCCATGGGGACATCGCTGGACCCCGGGACAGGTAAGTGGCCATTTATTAAAAGTCAGCAGCTGCAGTATTTGTAGCTGCTGGCTTTTAATATTTTTTTTTTTTTGGCGGTTTAGGTGGACCCCCGCTTTAAAGTATAATTTAATTTATTTAAAATTAGCACAGGATACAACATAAATAATTAAAAAGTATTATCCAAGAAATTAAGAAAGTCCCTCTGTCTATAAAATTTACTCTAATCTCACGTGGACTAAAAAATATCACAAAGAAAACCTCTTTTATCTTTATAAAATAGTGTTTACATTCCAGATATTCTGAAGCTATTCAATCACTTCCATGAAAAAGCAAAGCAGTAAGAAACATTTATGAATGCAGCAAAGCAGGGAGCGTATACTTTTTTGAGTCTGACCTGTGAGAGTTCAACAGGGAGTACTAAGCTGCACATGTTTTGGTCTTGGGACACATTTTTTAGTGGGGACAATTGCTTCTGGCAGTGAACTGACCTCTTTTCTGCATAGGATTTAGAAAGGTTTGTTTTCCTCACACAACAAGACACTAAGCTACCTGTTTCACCCAGCAAGGGCTTGAAGGGGTTCTTCCATGAGTGAATCTTTTCCTTGTAGTCCTCGATGAGTCTGACGAGCCATTATTCAACCCGACCAGCACCTACAAACATCGTGGGCAGTCGGCTGGGAATACAGATTGAGGCATTTGAGTGGTTTTAATGTTATTTGGTTTTTGGCCTACCAAAACAGTTCAATATGTGTTGCACCTGGGTATGTTTAACAATGAAAGATACCTCTTTTTCATAAGATGGTCCAGATACAGGGACCTAGAACACGGGTTTCCAAACGTTCTAAACAAAGGTCCAGTTTACTGTCCTTCAGATTTTGGGGAGCCGAATTGTAGCCAGTAAGAGTAGAAAATACTCCAGCGTTAGTGAGAGTACACAATACCTCGGGCTTGGTGGTCAGTTGAGTAAAAAATGTAAACAGCGCCTGTGGTCAGTAGTAGGAGGACTAGTGCCGCATCATTGGTATTAGTGGAACTAATAGTGTCTCATCGTGTATATCAATGAGAGGAATAATCCCCCATCATTGGTATTAATGGCAGGAATAGTGCACCGTCATTGCACATACAGTAAGTGGGAGGAATAATGCCCTATCATTGGTTTCAGTGGCAGGAATAAATGCCCCACTGTTGATGTCAGTGAAAGAAAAGGTGCCTTTATTGTTGGTGTAAGTAGGAGGAATAGTGCCTCAAGGGCCAGACATAGGCAAGCAAAAGGCCACACCTGGCTCTCAGGCTGCAGTTTGGAGACCACTGATATAGAAGATGATTGGATGTCTCTGAATGATGCAAAATGTTAAGCAGATAGTATTTGTTGAAACCAATACCTGTTCAAACAATATGGCAGCTGTCCTATCTCCTGCTTGAGTTCAGTTCTGAAAAAAGACACTAAATTCTACTAAAACAGGGTGCTTTTGTCACTTAAAGGGTATGTAAAGCCTAACAACTAACTTCACTTATTTGGTCCCTTTTAATCTATTAAACATACCGTTGAAAGTGTTTTGTTGTATTTGTTTGAGTAATGCAAAAAATATATGTTGATCTTACCAGTAATCTTGTTAGCTGGGCCACCCATGTAGCAAATCTCGTACAGTTGCTCAGGAAGTGACCGAAATTCATATAGTGTGCATGCAGCCTCAGGGCGGCACATCCCACCCCTTATGTCTCACAATATGGTGTTCAATTTAATTTCTGCTAATGACAATTATTTTGACTTTATAAGTGTATTATATGTAATGTCCTATGTGCAAAGTGACTACGTCCAGAGCTCTCCAGCTCATGCTGTATGCCTTTGTCTAATCTTCAATAAAATCTTTTGTTAACAAAAATAAAGCCATTTGTGGTCTAGTAGCCCTGTAACTAGAGATGGCCTATGGTTAATTGTGATATGAAAACTGCATAAATAAATGGAAGTATCGTTTTGTAGGCACATTGACTTATACTAGCGAACCTTTATCAAGACACCAGCACTGCATGTTGTGCAGCTTTGGATGAACATGATTTTTCTGCATTATCACAAGGCTGTACTGTCCTACTTCTTTATACTGAGGAGAAACCAATTACTGTTCACGTATTGAACTGACGGAGCAGGGCCCGCTGTGAGAATTATGTGTACAATGGAGATGTGATTGGATACTGCAGGAAAGAGTGTTTTGGTACAGCAGAAATCCTTTGTGCAAATGCTTTTATAATTCTGAAAATGATTAATTGCATAGCCAGAGAGAGAGAGAAGGAGACATCCTGGATATTGTGTATTTTCTACATGTGAGAAAAAGGACTCTGCATTTTGTGTGATTCTGACACATCACGGCCCAGATTCTTGTTTTAAAGTGTACCTATCAGGAGAGTGCATGCGCGGAGCTCCGTGGATGGCTACCTGAGACGAGAGCTCCGCTCCAGCCTGTTACAGCGGTGCCCGTAGCTGACAGACCGGCAGTCACACAGACAAGAAATTTCACAGGCAAATTACCTACTTAAACTGGAACACCCCTCAATAGTCAAATTATATTTAGGAGGGACTCCAGACCCCAATTTGAGTCCATGAACTGTGAGGGGAAAAAATCTAAAATGGCTGCCGATATGCAGAATACAGAAACCCGCGCATTCTGCCTCACAGAGCAAACGCCAGTTTTCACCCCTGAGACACTGATATCTACCTCAGGGCTTCAGACAGGCACTCCTCAGGTATTCATACCTCCTCTGGCATATACTGAACCACTTTTTAGTCATTCTTTACCTGACCATTCTATAGTCTTCTCAGGGCTAAATTTTTCCTCTCAGAATACCTCAGTCCCCTCAGAGGCTCTTTCAGGGGAGCATTTATATTGACGGACCTATTTCAAAAGTTTTCAGAACTCCTTGATAGAGGACTAGCTAATACAGCGGCTAAAATTACCGGAGACCTGAAAGTCGACTTTCAAAATATAGGAACAAGAATTGACGCTATAGAACACAAATTGGAGGAAACAGTGACTGCATCGAACCAAAATACGAAACAGTTATACACTGTCAGGGAACAACTAGATTTTGCCATTTCCAGAATCGATGAACTGGAAAACAGATCCCGCAGGTATAATATTAGGATCAGATGACTACATGAATCTGTTCTAGACATACCATCAGCAGTCCAGGAAATTATCAGAACCATGATTCCTAATATCCCCCAGCATCGTCTAGAACTGGATAGAGCCGACAGAGCCCTGGGACCTCCTAGAAAGGATGGAAAACCCAGAGATATTATCGCCAAGCCCCATTTTTATGCCGTAAAAGAAGAGGTCATGAAACAAGCCAGATCTGCCCCACAAATATTCTGCCAAGGCCATCCGATCCAGCTCTTTGCGGATCTTTCCCCCTCCACGCTTCAACGAAGGAGAGCACTGAAGCCACTTTTACTGATCCTCACTCAGAAAGAAATAAAATACAGATGGGCCTTCCCATTCACAGTCAAGTTTACTGACAAAGGGAGATCCTACTCATTTTCCAGCCTCCAGGAAGGGGAGAGATTGCTAATACAACTTAAACTCATCTCGCAAGAAACTAAAAAGGATACCGCCACTGTCAGTCCCAGCCCGAACAAAAGACCCAACCCAACGAGCTCACAAGGCCCACTTTGGAACAAGGGAAGGGCGAAGAAAAGCAAGGATGACGGACCCTCCTGAATAATGACTCCTAAACCACTCTGGTTACTTGTCTCTTAAATGGTTTTAGAGGCCGCTCACAGATCTATCTGTGACACTTCTTTGGGGCTTTTACCCCCATTTGATATTCTAGTCCCCTTGCCTGTTTCATAGTTATTCACAATCCTACAAACTTCTTCTCTTTTTAACCCATAAGTTCCATTCATACGTTTATAGGCTTTAACAGCATATATCAGTTATAGATGTCTAGATCTTCATGAAATAAACGTAATTCTCAGAGGACAGTGATAATGCATATTTGTATAAGTTAATTGTGTTGTGCTATTTTTATTAATAATTTTCTCCTGCTGCAGGCGCCCTGTGTAGGGCTGGTCCACATGTGCACTCACCTATTCCTTAGAAACCAGTAGGTCTCTGGGGACTAGGTTGTCTGAACCCTCTGGGTCAGACCTCTCTTGTTTTTTTCCAGGCTTTGGGAGGTGTCTCCTCTCCCGAACCCTGATTCTGTATGATAGGAGACTTTCCTTTTTCCTTTTTCCTTTCTCTTCTTTTCTCTTCCTGTTCTCGTCCCCTTTTTATTGATAAGTGTCTAACCTTTCTTTATGTTACAGAAAACTCCCTATCCCAACTCTAAATTCCTCACACAAAAATTTACTAGAAGCTCCCTTCATGGTAGATGAGGTTCAGGAGGTCATTAAAGACCTCAAAAGAGGATCAACACCAGGACCTGACGGTTTATCCATTCCCTATTACAAAGCCCTCTCATGAACTTTAGCAACCCATCTGACTAATTTCTTTAACTCTAAAACACAGGGTGCTCCCTTAGATACTCACCTCAACTCAGCATACATCACAGTCATCCCCAAACCTGATAAAAACCCTGAAGAAGTCAACAATTATCGCCCAATTTCTCTCATTATTAATGATATTAAGATAATGACAAAAATATTGGCCAACCGTTTATCATCCTTTATTAATTCCTATATACATAAAGAGCAAGTGGGCTTCATTCCGGGCAGACAAGGCCCGGACCAAATAAGACGAGAAATTAATTTGATCTGCATTCTACAATCTGGTTGGGGGGGAGGAGTGAGACAGGAGGGGCTTCTTTTATCACTTGACCTGCAAAAGGCCTTTGATACAATTTCTTGGCCATACATTTTCTCCCTTTTAGATTGTTGGGGCTTTGGTAGGCGCTTCATAGACCTGCTTCAATCCCTGTACTCCCAACCTAAGGCGCTAATTTGTCTACAAGGACATTATTCAAAACCAATTAATATAGCTAGGGGAATGAGACAGGGATGTCCGCTTTTCCCTATATTATTCGCCATTGCTATAGAATCTTTGTATCTCAGTTAAAACAGTTATTCAAATTCGATTGGAATGACAGCTCTATCAAATACCTGGGTATCACACTTATTGCCCGCTTCGAAAATCTCTACACAAACAAATATCCCCCCTGATATAAGAAATTAGAAAATTACCTTAAAACCTGGTCCAAACATGAACTCTCCTGGTTAGGTAAGATCAATTCGGTTAAAATGACCTTACTCCCAAGAATTTTATATTTTTTCAGATCTCTTCCCATTCCAGTTAATGAATCTTATTTGAAAAAACTCCAGAGCAAGATTCTCAAATTCACATGGGGTGCCTCTGGCTATCGAATACCCCAACACACCTTATTTCACCATAAAAGTAAGGGAGGACTAGGTCTTCTCGATCTTCACGAATATTATTTAGCCGCTAGACTGGCTCAACTATCCATAATCTACTCAAAACCTGAAAAATCAGACTGGATCAATATAGAGCAACAGGCAGTACCCCACTTATCCTTGAATTATTTATTATGGTGTACACCTAAGAAAAGACCTCCCATAATGGCCCCAACTATGTCCCAATCTATCACACTTATTCAATAATCCGGACTTCCCTCCAGGCTTAGATAGTAAAATATTCCAATGGTGGGTGGACAAGGGACTATATCGCATAGGACATTTCTTTAGATCTGGAAAGCCCATAACCCTTACCTATTGCATCAACACGCTGAAACTTCCAGATTCTGAAAGACTCCATTTCAATCGCATTTCTAAATTCTTACATAAACCCCTTCCGCTCTAACTCACAAAATTTGAGATCTGGTGTGAACAAGCCATGGAACAAATAGGAGGAATTTCTGTGATTTACTCGTGCCTCACTCACCCTACAGCTAAATCCTCCTATATGGAAGCCTGGGAAAATGATCTTTAATTCAGTTGAGACTTAGAAACCTGGCATACTGCCTACTCACAATCCTTCAGGGGAATTCTTAATGTTTCCCTGATGGAAGCTAACATTACAGTTATGACTAGGTGGCATTTAACCCCCACCAGGCTTGCAACCATATACCCAACTGCAGATCCAACTTGTTTCAGAGGTTGTCAATTGTTGGGAACGATGGTTCATACTTGGTGAAGATGTCCTAGGATCCGACCATTTTGGAATAAAGTTTTTAACATGATATTTAAGGTGACTGGTCATCAGATTCCTAGGTCCATTCTTGTGGCTCTTCTTAATGCTCACATACCTCTCATTCCCAAACACACACAAAAATTAATTCACTTCATACTCACAGGAGTCAAGCTTATAATAGCGAAAGCTTGGAAGAAACCTAGACCCTGCTTGTTAGAGGTCAGAAGAAAAGTTTCCTGGATAATGACCCAAGAAAAATTGGCTAGCATTTTGGCTGACAGGACCCCACAGTTTGAAAAAATATGGGACCCTTGGGCTAAATATATAGGGACTCCTATTTCGCATGGTGTCACATCGGCCCTCTCTCCTTCTAAGCATTAAATTAGACCTGTATCCCCGTTCTTTATCTCCTTCTCTTTTCCTTCTCTTTTTCTGTCCTTCTATCTATATGTTTTGAGGACATCCGGAAATGACATTTGAGGATTCTTATCTTTCATTTTAATTTATTATATCAACATTTACAAATAAGTTTATTTTATCTCCCTTAATGTTTGACTGGATATTTCTGTCAAAACAATTTTTGACCGGGGGTGGGGACGCTGGGGAGGGTTCACTCCTTCGGCACAGTATGATCCCGCTAGGGATCCCGGGGGTTGTGAGTCGGTTTACTTCCTCAGTATTCTCCACCAGTCCGGGTTAACTAATAAGTTGACTTAACAGGATTGGAATATCCATTTTTATTTTATCCCCAATTGTTAATAGCTTACTGTCGTGAACTCGTCATTTTCCAGGATTTAATGTTAATGAACCTTTAAAAAAATTATTAAATGTATCGTATTGTATTCTATGTATTTTAAAAATAAAATATTTTGAATGTAAAGATTACCTATCAGCTAACATGTAGGGAAACAGCCATCAGTTTAATTTTCTGTTTACAGTATATTTGTCTATACAGTGATGGAACGAAATTCATTGTAAGACTTCACACAGGCTTTGAAATTGCGCTACTTCAGCACGATTTCAAAGCCACCGGTCAGTGCGATCAAAACAATATTTTTACACTAAAATCATTATTACCAGACACAAACATAACATAAAAAACAAAAAACAATACTGCGCTTGTGTACTCATTGAAAATCAATTGAATTAAATAAAATAAAATAAAGCAGCAATGATGAAATGTGAGATATGACACAACAAATAATTGAGGAAAAAAAGAAAGAGTTGCGCTAATTAAGTCTTAATGAGTGAACATAGTCCAACAGGTGATTTGAATTTCCAATCCGATCAAAAGTGAGTGATGCAGTTCAAAACAAATGGTATCCAGTGATATCCTCCACCAAGTGACGTCACCAACGTTTAGTCAAGATGTACTCATACCCACAAGGTGGACCCTCTAATTGTGGAAGGTCAAACTCGCTTAGGATATATCTGCTGATAAGGCATCCAAAAAGGTGTAGTACAGGCAGACAGCATCAGAGTGGTAGGCATCCTTTTGCTGGATTTGGGTCGTGTGGATGGTCTGTCCTTACTCTGCTCTAACAAAGGGATCCCCTTTTTGCCTCAGTATATTCATTGGGTCGTACTGTTGCTGTGGAGTGCAGGAGGGACCTCCCCCCTCTCCTAAGGATACAGATTCATCCTCTCTTTGCATATACCACTCTGATGCTCCATTGTTTATCCCAAGACAGCCATCCCACCACCTCAATTATTTGGTGCTACTCTAATTGCAAGCTTTTATGTGAATCAACGAAACATTGTTAAACCACTCTATCAATCAAATGTATATGAACCCATCCTAATTCTCTACACCCCTGAAGAAGGACTATATATACATACCGAAACGCGTTGGCTCTGAGGAGGTCTCGTTACATACTTTTCTATGGCGTTCTATATGCACTGTATAGATTAATCAATGTCTTGTTACAAATGTTTTAATGTATTCCTACAAATAAAATTTATGTAATTTTATACATTCCTGCATACTTTGCTATATACTTTTACTACACAACACCAATTGAGTGCCTTTAAAGTCCATTTAGGGGAACCCTTTGTACTTTTGTCTCCGTTACTGGAAGTGGCACTCCCCCCAAACATACGTTAGCCTTTCGTCCTTTCTTCATCCAAAAATAACAAATAGACAGGGGGCCTTCGATAACTAGCTGCTTCACCGCAATCTTCACTTGGTGGAGGATATCACTGGATACCATTTGTTTTGAACTGCATCACTCACTGTTGATCGAATTGGAATATTCAGATCACCTGTTGGACTATGTTCACTTATTAATACTTAATTAGCGCAACTTTTTTTTTTCTACAAACACAGCATAACTTTTTCTTGCTAAATCAAAAAAGATAAAACTGTACTGCTACTACATGAGGAGGACTTAGACTTTGTGGAAATAACTGAAAACTTCTTTTGACAGCTCACACGATTGGCTGGCAAATATACAGGGATATTCCTTGTATCGGACCCTTCAGGTCTGGTATGGATTTTAAGGAGAACCCCGCGCCAAAATTTAAAAAAAAATTGGCGTGGGGTTCCTCCCAAAAATCCATACCAGACCCTTATCTGAGCACACAACCTGGCAGGAAAAGTGGGGGGGGACGATAGAGCGCCCCCCTCCTGAATCGTACCAGGCCACATGCCCTCAACATAGGGAGGGTGCCTTGGGGTAGACCCCCAAAGCACCTTGTCCCCATATTTTATCAAAAGATCCGCGCTTCGGAATATTAAGAAACTGCTGCCCCTCTATATAAACAGGGAACACCTACATGAAACCCCAAAAAAATAAAAAATGGAAAATAGGAAGTGGCGCTGTTATATCAATATAATAATCCTTCTTCTTAAAGATATAAAGTGACAGGTGCTAAAAGTTATTATAAAAATAATAAAGTGTACCAGTGTAATAATTTTGGTTGTAAATATAAAGTGGTAGGTGCTAAATAGTGCAAGAGAGAGTGGTAAACAATGAGAACTCAATCACTATATCATATAAGTGAAAACCCACAAAAAATGCACAAGATGTACAAAAGTGACATGTGCTTATAGGTCCCATATAAATTAGTCCTTTAGATTAGGAATCAAAAGTGACAAGCGAAGATATATTAAATATATGTGCAATATATATGTGCAATGAAAAATCAATATGCAACAAAAAACAAAAATTATATTTATTATTATATTATTATAATTATTATATTATTATATATTATATTATTATTATAATTCATCAACCCGCTGTGTTATTCAGTAAAGACATATATGATATATAGAAACAAAGTCAGTATTTAAATGTCTCCTTTGCAATGAAATATACTGTAGGTGAGGCAGTGCAGTGATTGATGGCAGTATCCCCCTTATGTGATTGCACTCACCGAAGCGCTCTACCCCTGCAGGGGTGCGAGCGTAAGATGTTAATCCCCAGGTGCCGATATCCTTCCAGCTCCCAATGACACGATCCAGGGTCGTCCACCCACGGAGGAGGGGGGAGGGAAACTCCACTGGCTCCTATTTCACTAGAGATCCCGGCCAGGCATCCACATTTATATTTCATAAAACGAAAGTAAAAATAGTCCACATAGCGTGACTCAGTTTCATGAGTTTATTGTAGAAAATATGTGCATATCCAAGGAATAGACTTTATAAAATGAGGGTTTAAAAATAGGAGAAGGAGCTCGCAGGCTCTCTAACTCTCCGAATGACACGGGGAAGCAACGCTGCCTAGAAACGCCGCTTGCGTTCCACCGGTCGAATATCTGGAACCACGGTACCCGGATGTGATGTTGTGCGTGTCAGGATAGTCCCGCCTTACGCGTTTCGTCATACGGACATCATCGGAGGCGCTGCCATCTTGACACTCCCAACATCTTTTATCTTGGGTGTAGTCATCGCTGCACCAATCACCCACTGGATACTGTACACAAGCAGTGAGCGGGTCCAATTAAAGTGTGCCAAATAGATCACCAGGGAGATGTGAACCCAGGTGTTATTATTCCCCTAACCACATACATAGGGAGGAATATCTCCAAGTATAGGAACAATATCAAATCTCCCTAGGCGCCATCTAGTGGTATAATGAAAAAAGGAATATTTTGTATAAATTGGCAGCGATGAGGAACCTTAAACAATCCAGATACTATCTAGTAAAATTATACAATGTGTTAAAAATGATTAAATACAAATGGAATATCTGTCAATATTCTTCACTATAGACATAACATGAGGAAATATATTCTAGTATTCCCAAAAATGCCAAGAGAATAAATAAATAGGTTAATGAAAAAATAAAAATAAGTAAAAATAAAAATAAAATAAAAATAAAAAATAAAAATAAAATGAAAATATATGTCAGGAAGAGGCGAATATCTATCTCTATTGTAATAGATCTATATGAGGGTGTAACAGCTCATACTATATATAAAGTGAGAGGTTGGGAATCGATATGAGGAAACAGTACTTATTTTTATGTGCTGTATTGAGATATATCCTGAGTTGCAAAATATAAAAGTTTAAGAACATGGACTTATTCTAGCCAACTACAGCTAAAACCCATTGTTAAAAATTCGATAAGAAACAATTAAGATCAATGTCTACATTCAACCCTCTAGGTACCAGACTTCCTAGGCGGTATCTGCATTTAGTTTCATTCTGGGACACTTTTTTTCCTTTATTACCACCCCTCCAGTAATCATTAATCAAATCTATGCCATAAAAAAATAACCCTGTAGGGTCTCTGTTGTGGAACTCATCAAAATGCCTAGAAAGGTAGTGTTTTGGAAAACCTTTTTTAATATTATTTATATGTTCTCTGATTCTGACACAAAGAAGCCTAGTGGTTCTTCCCACATATTGTAATCGACAGGGACATTCGATCACATATGTGACGTGAGTACTATCACAAGTGATCAATTCCCTGATTTGGTACTCTTTCCCAGATCTAGATTTGAAAAATATTTTTTTCCTTGGCTGTTTTTTGCTTACACGGCAGGGCAGGCATTTCTGGCATCTATAGAAACCTTTCATCTCGGGGAACAGTTTTATAGTCTTGGGTGGGTCGATCACATTGTGTACCAGCTGGTTTCTCAGGTTAGGAGCTTTTTTGTAGATGAATCTTGGCTTCTTTGAGAGTATCTTTGCTAGGACTCTATCTGATTTCAGAATCGGACAATATTTCCTAATGATGTGTTCAACCGAACGATATTGGTTGTTGAATCCAGTGATGAAGGCCATATCCATTCCGGAGGGGTTCTTATCTTTCTCCTTCTTTCTCAATAAGGAATCTCGATCCAAACCTCCTATCTCCATCTTCTGCCTCATAAGGGACTCTTTTTGGTACCCTTTATCGACAAATTTCTTAATCAAAGTATCTGCCTGCACGTAGTAGTCCTCTACATTATGACAATTTCTCCGTAACCTCATCAGTTGGCCTTTCGGAATATTCTCCTTCCACTTGTGGTGGTGACAACTGGATACTGGGATGTAGCCGTTGCGATCCGTTGTTTTGAAGAAAGTTTTTGTATGCAATTCATTATTCTCCTTAAAGATCTGTACATCCAGGCAATCTATTTCTTGGGGATCACATTTTCCACTAAAGGAGATGCCATACTGATTTTGATTCATCACTCCCAAAAATTCCTGGAAGGAGTCTGCCGTGCCTTTCCATACGATGAACACGTCATCTATATATCTGCAGTAGAATTTTATTTCTGGGCGTAATCTTCTATATATATACTCTTCTTCCCACATGTCCATAAATAAATTTGCCACGCTTGGGGCATATCTTGCCCTCATGGCAACGCCCTTGGTTTGAACGTAGTATTCTTTCTGGTACCAAAAATAATTGCTCTCCATCGCTAGTTTTAAGGCCTCCAGGATAAAGCTAATCTGTTCTTGTTTGAGGTTACCGTCTTCATAGAGTGCTTTTTCTACCCCCTTAATTCCATCTTTTTGTATGATGCTGGTATATAGGGAATTTACGTCTGTTGTTGTAAGAAGACAGTCAGTAACCTCAGTCATATGTGTCAATTCGTTAATTAGTTGTGTACTGTCCCGCAGGTATGATCTTCCTTTTGTTACCAGTGGTTTCAGAAAGCAATCAATATATTCCCCCAATCTAGAAAATAAAGAATTGATTCCACTTATTATCGGTCTTCCTGGGGTCTTATGTAATCTTTTATGTACTTTCGGTAGATAGTATATAACTGGTGTCTTAGTGGACTCACATATAAAGTATTTTGCTTCTTTTTAAATTAAAACTCCTCTATCCTTTCCTTTATTCACGAGAGTTTTTAGTTTCTTTCAATAAAGTTGTTTCGGATTCCCTTTGAGTTTCTTATAGGTATTTTCTACCCTGAGGAGGTTCTTCATTTCTTCCTCATAGTCTTCTTTCCTCAATAATGACCAGTCCACCCCCTTTGTCAGCGGGGCGTATAACTACTTCTTTTCTTTTTCCAATCTCTTTGATTGCTTTCCACACACTTCCATCCCTGGAGTTCTTCCTTTCAAGTTTTACGAGATCATTTTCTACCATTTTCTTAAAGGCACTCATGCATTGGTCCCCAGGAACCTTTGGATTGAAAATGGAATTATTTCTGAGGTTGGTGTGTGTAAATCTTGATGGTTCGTCTACTGGTTTCTCCTCTTTATCTAAGGCATAATGTTTTTTTATTCTTAGTTTGCGCATACATTTTTGTAAATCGATAAAAACCTCGAATTTATCGATATTTCTATCTGGTGCAAATTTCAATCCTAAATCTAAAATCCTTAATTCCTCATCCGAAAAAAATAACATCACTCAGGTTAAAAATCCCTTCTCCTAATACTCTCTTCTTCTTTTTCTTCTTCCCTCCTTGCTTTCCTCTTGCCTGTAACCTCTTTCCGTATCTCTTGGGGTTTGATCCGATCCTCTGTCCTGGTTCCTGCTCCATCCATTCCTTGTTTGTGTTATATGGTGTGGATACCCGTAAGCTCCAATTTCCCTCCGATCCCTGTTCATAGGTGGGCCTTCTTGCCTCTGAAAGTCCCTGTTGTTCCCTGGCTGTTCTCTCCAGCCCTGTCTCCTGTATGGAGGTCTTGCTTTCCATCTTCCGGGCGGCCCGCCTCTGTGAAAATTCCTTCCATCCCTGAAGGGTCCTCTGGTTTGAGGATTGTCATAGATGGCATTTTGTCTACTTTCTCTCAGAGGCGAATACCTATTCTGAATAGGGATGTTATATCTTGGGATACCTGGAGATCTTCCATCCAGAAAAATTCTTCCATCCATAGGTTCTGGGGGGTATTCCTCCCTTCCCCTATTCCAGGGTCTATTTGTTCGGTAATTGGGTGTTTGTGGCATCCCAGTGTGTCTTATAATGGGAATGTGTTCAAATCTGGTTTGTCGCACACTGTCTAATGTTTCTTCCTCACCTACTGGGCTATCCTCAATAGAGATCTTGTCCAATTCATTATTGGATTCATCTATCTCTTCTTGCCTTTTGTAGACTTTTTTGTTAGCATAATCTAGAACGTCTCTCTTGAATTTTTTCAGTTTTTTTGTTTGTATCTCCACATCATATTTCTTTATAATTTCTTGTAATTCCTTATCCTTATCTTTGTATTCTTGTTGGTCAATAAAAGGAAGTAGGAGGTCTTTGATCTCTATAATCCGATCTTCCACTCTTCTTAATTTAAAACGTCTCCTTGCTATTATTTTATGTAGAAGCTCATTTTCACACCCTGAGAAGAAGGAATACCATTCTTCCATAAGGGAGGCATCATCCAAGCTATCATTCGGACTTAAGTCCCATCTTAGCCTCCTAGGTGTCATTTTTTCTTTTACATACATCTCAAGGGTGACAATATCCCACCACACCCTTAACTGTTTCTCCAGGGTGTGTCTTAACTGCTTAAATAAGCCATTCATATCCTGCCTATTGTTAACCTGCTCCTGGTTGAAGATCCCTCCTACATCAATCTTCCTACTTGACATATACCCAAAAATGTCCTTAGCTGCAGATCTGTATGTAACACCCGCGGGTGCCAGAAGTAATATTTTATCAAAGGATCCGCGCTTCGGAATATTAAGAATCTGCTGCCCCCCTGTATAAACAGGGAACACCTAGGTGAAACCCCCCCAAAAAAAAAAAAAAAAATGGAAAATAGGGAGTGGCGCTGTTATATCAATATAATAATCCTTCTTCTTGAAGATATAAAGTGACAGGTGCTAAAAGTTATTATAAAAATAATAAAGTGTACCAATGCAATGATTTTGGTTGTAAATATAAAGTGGTAGGTGCTAAATAGTGCAAGAGAGAGTGGTAAACAGTGAGAACTCAATCACTATATCACATAAGTGAAAACCCACAAAAAACGCACAAGAAGTACAAAAGTGACATGTGCTTATAGGTCCCATATAAATTAGTCCTTTAGATTAGGAATCAAAAGTGACAAGCGAAGATATATTAAATATATGTGCAATAAAAAATCAATATGCAATAAAAAACAAAAATTAAGAATACATTATAATTCATCAACCCGGTGTGTTATTCAGTAAAGACATACACAGTTTTCTATGCTTCTGTTATGAATGAACACAATGAGTGATCGGTACCAATTGGTATCACTATGTTCATTCAAAAAAAGAAAGGGGCCCATAAATATGACAATTACTGACACCCCCCCCCCCCCCCCCCCTGGCCATCCTGAAATGATCCCCTGTGTACCCACAGCAGCTGGTGGGAGGTGGAGTAGGGGAAGCGGTGAAAAGGGGCACACCGGGGGGGCCCAGGCGGCAGAGGGGATCCTGGACAGAAGGGGGTGAGCAGTGTGGTGGAAGGGCATTTTCTTGAACTGATCCCCTGTAGTTCCCCCCTGCAGCAGTTGAAAGCTGGCATCAGAGAGAGCAGGGGAATCCAGCAGAATTGCAGGGAACAGGGGCACACAGGGGGGAATCAGATCGTGGACAGGACAGGGAGTGTGATCAGTGTGGCAGGAGAGCAATTACTGGAACTGATCCCCTGTATGGCACAAGTGACATTTCATTAAGTGCTATTCACAAAGAGTTGTTGGGATGTGGTGGGTTTCGCTGCAGTCCGTTGCACCGAAAAAAAAAAAGTATTGCAAGCATTTCCTTTTTCAGTGCAAAGCTGACACCATAAGAAACAAAGGAAACTGCCATGTTTGTTTGCATGTTTGTTCAATTTTCTAATCGTTATTTGGTTCAAATTGATGTTTGTTTTGGACTGCAGTGATGAGAAAGGATGGAACATTTTTCACGAATAAACAAATTTCTAACTGTGTTTGGGAAAGTCCGTTCACACCAAAGCTGAATGTTAAAAGCAACAGATCACAGCAGCAAAAAAAGGAATTTGGAGATTTGGAGGAGGCTAGGAGTAATAGAAGGTAACTTTTTACGTTAATCACTTCAACTCCGAAAGATTTACCCCCCCCCCCTTCATGACCAGGCTGCGTTACTTTACCTAACAATTGCGTGGTCGTGCGACACTGTACCCAAATAAAATGTCCTTTTTTCCCACAAATGGAGTTTTCTTTTGGTGGTATTGGATCACCTCTGCGTTTTTTGTTTTTTTTGGCGCTATAAACAAAAACGACAATTTTGAAAAAAAGACAACATTTTTTACTTTCTGCTATAAAACATATACAATAAACAAATGTAAAAAAGCAAATTTCTTCATCAATTTAGGCCAATTTGTATTCTGCTACATATTTTTGGTTAACAAAAATCCCAATAAGCTTATATAGATTGGTTTGCGCAAAAGGTACAGCGTCTACAAACTGTGGGATAGATTTATGGAATTTGTATTTATTTATTAATTTTTACTAGTTATGGCGGCGATCAGTAACTTTTATAGTGGGACTGCGATATTGCGGATCAGACACTAACTGACATTTTTGGCAGTTTTTTGGAAACCAGTGACACTAATACAGTGATCAGTACTAATGACACTGGCTGGGAAGGGGTTAACATCAGGGGAGATCAAAGGGTTAACTATGTTCCTAGCAAGTGTTTTTCTACAGTGTGGGAGGTGCTTTTACTAGGGGAAGACATGGATCCATGTTCCTGATTTGCAGGATCACAGTATCCATGCCTTCCCTACTGACAGAACGGCAATGCCTTGTTTACATAGGCAGCCTCTATACCGAACGATCGTCGGGTGCCGGCGAACATCAAGTCCGCGGCACCCACTGATCAGCTCCCGCTTTGTATAATCACAGCTGGAGCAAGACGCTGGCTGTGCGCATTTGCGCCCACTACCCGGAAATGCCGGATCACATATATATGCATGATCCGGTGCACAGCTGCCCCCCCCTGTAGCAGTAAAACTTAACAGATGGTTAAGAAAAAAAACTTGAATACATTTTTTTTTTTAACTAGAGTTTAGTGTGACTTTAAAACATAGGCACCTGCAGCTGTTAGATTAGACATCTTCTTGAATGCCCTGGAACCTCCAAATTCCATTGCACTATGAACACTTTAAAGCAAAGTTAAAGTGTAACTCTACTTTTGTTGAGAAAAAGACATCCCCCTCTGGGTGATCTATGTATATTACAAGGGTTTTAACAAACTTTGTTGCAGATTCCTACCTTTTGTTATTCTGAAGAAATCCCTGTGTGTTTGTCTGTATCCATGTGGGGGAGTCTAATGGGAGTGGTTTCATAATTATCAATCAGCTGCTGCAGCTGCAGGGTACTAATGAGGAAAACTGCTGGGCCTGCATCCCTTTAGATGCGATTTCCTACTGGAAGTATCTCACCAAAAATGACATTTTTGTTGCAGAGGAAGCCTGCTATATGACTTGTATCTTAGTGCAGGTTTCTGGGAAAACTGGTGAGTCAATCACACAAGCAGGAAATTACATTTCTGGGGGTTGCTCTGTATACATTCTGTGTACAGAACACCTCTAGGTAGCCATATTTCATTGCATTTTACAGAAAAATACAGAGCTGTAGATTGAAAAGGAAAGGTCATTTTTAAAACCATTCAATTACAATATGACTTGTGTCGCAATTGTATATGCTATACTATTTTTTCTTTATTTGCTACTTTTCCCCCCCACAAAAGTGGAGTCACCCTTTAAGAGTTTACCAAATGCTCTTGTATTTCTACCACTTTACTAGTGGACGCATATGTACTGTCATATACATTCAGGTACAGAAATGATCGACACAGCCAATTTTTCTTTTTTTTTCGTAACTTATTTTTATTCTTATGTATAATAAAACCTTAATAAAAAGAGATTACAGTATGTATATATATATAAAAAAAAAATACAAAAAACAAGCAATGGCTGACAAGGAATACTTCCAACAAAGTCACATCACAGGCAAAAGCACAACAGATGGCAAACAGCAAGATAGATCTCAGATAATGGGAAACTGAAAGTCAGCTCAGGTTAATTCCAAAATGACAACGCTCTGAAAGTGGCCACTGCATGAAGCAGAATGTATACCTGCCGCCTGCGACATCAGATTCATGCTTGAACCTGCCTTTAGGTTCCTGCTTGGGACCTGCAAGAGAGGACCGTTATACTAATGCCGCGTACACACGAGCGGACTTTACGGCAGACTTTGCCCGGCGGACTTTTCAACGTACTTTACGATGGACTTTCTGAATGAACAGACTTGCCTACACACAATCCACCAATGTCCGTCGAATTCATACGTGATGACGTACGACCGGACTAAAACAAGGAAGTTCATAGCCAGTAGCCAATAGCTGCCCTAGCGTGGCTTTTTGTCCGTCGGAATAGCATACAGACGAGCGGACTTTTCGACCGGACTCGATTTTGACGGATTGATTTAAAACATGTTTCAAATCTAAGTCCGTCCAACTCTTGAGAAAACAAAGTCCGCTGGAGCCCACACACGATCGAATTGTCCGACGAAATCCCGTCCACTGGGCAAAGTCTGCCATAAAGTCCGCTCGTGTGTACGCGGCATAACTTCTATGGGTACTGGGATTATTACCTTCAAAGAAACTAGGGAAATCCTTTATAAATATTTAAACATGTTAGACTAATATAAAATAGTAAAATATGGAGGTAGAGTTCCTTTAAAGTGGAAGTAAACCCCTCCATAAAACATGTTCATTTCCAGCACATGCCGGAAATGTAACACTCCCATTGGTTGTGATCTCAACCAATCTGTCTCACCATCCAATGGCTGGTGTCATAACTGTTCACATGTGCAGCATCATGGCAGTTGTAGATTAAACGGAGGCAAAGATGGCAGCTTCCTTGGCTTCCTTGGCTGAAAACGATAGGGGGGTTTACTTACACTTTAAGCATTATCACAAAAACATTTCATCAGATGCTGTCCGCGCTCATTGAAGCCTATCCAAAATTTGTAGGAAAACTGCATTTTTCCATTTCCTGATGCAATTTTGAGATAGACAGACAGACAGACAGACAGACAGATACATTCAGTATTCCATGTCTTGTAGAAGAACACATCAATTTTCCAACTTTAAAAGATAATAAACTCTACTTTGGAGAACAAATAGGTTTTGATGAGAAAGGTAAGAAAAGTCTCAGAAGGTCTTTTTTTTTTTTTCTTCAGCTCTATAAATATTTATGCTTTGGATTATTCGGAGCATTTATGCTTTGAAAGCATCTTTAGACTGAAGAGGAAATATAAGAATGTGGTGTCTACCAGGCGTCAGCGCAGTACACAACAGGCCGCCTTGACTTACAAGACGTTCCTCCTTTGCAGCGATGAACCCCCTGTAGTTTGTGAGAGGTGACACAGCTCGGCGCTCAATTATTCATGAATTCTGGGAAATCACCTGCTATAGAAGGAGAAGCAGTTCTACGAAAGCTACTATAGTGTCAGCTAGATATACAGCACCTGCTTTAGGCTGTTGCCTTGTTACACTTGGTAATCTTATCGCAACTTTCATTCAATGGCTTAATCTGCCTTATTGCATTGGCCTAATTTTCTTCAATAATTTCTATACCATAATTTAAAGTGTATATAAACACAATCACTAAAACCTTATAGAATTTTTCATGAATTAACCACTTCCATACCGGGCCTATTCTGGCACTTATGTTTTTTTAGCAGACACCCTAGGGAATAAAATGGGAGTCTTTGCAACTTTTTATGTCACACGGCATTTGCGCAACAATTTTTCAAATGTGTTTAAAATAAATAAATAAAACAGTTTCATGAATTAAAAAATAACAAAACAGTAAAGTTAGCCCCATTTTTTGTATAATGTGAAAGATGATGTTACGCCGAGTAAATAGATACCCAACATGTCACACTTAAAAATTGTGCACACTTGTGGAATGGCGCCAAACTTTGGTACTTAAAAATCTCCATAGGCGACGCCAAACTTTGGTACTTAAAAATCTCCATAGGCGACGCCTTAGCATTTTTTACAGGTTACCAGTTTAGAGTTACAGAGGAGGTCTAGTGCTTGAATTGTTGCTCTCACTCAAACGCTTGCAGTGATACATCGCATGTGTGATTTAAACGGCGTTTACAAATGCGGGCGCGACTTCCGCGTGCTTTCGCTTCTGTGCACACAGAGACGGGGGCACTTTAAATATTTTAATTTTTTTATTGTTTATTTTACTAACTTTTTTTTATTTTTACACTTTCTCTTGAACATTTTTTGATCACTTTTATTCTTATTACAAGGAATGTAAACATCCCTTGTAATATGAATGGTGCGAGAAAGGTCCTCTTTAAGGAGAGATGTGGGTGCTATAAAACCCCACATCTCTCCTCCAGGCTCAAAGACCCCACATCGCTCCTCCAGGCTGGAAAGATTGAGATAAAAAAAAAAAAATGACCGATCTTTTTCTTTCCAGCCGAGAGCTTGGCTTTGTTTACTTTCACCGGCCGGGGGGGTGACGTCATAACGTCACACCCGGGCCTCTGCCGATCATAGAGATGACTGGGGACCATCTGGTCACCGGCAATCTCTATAATCATCGTATGGCAATGGCGGATTCTTTCTCCGTTTTGCCGATCGCACGGGCGAGCCCAGAAAGGCACCGGCCCGCCGCCTGCCGCCTGTAAAAAAATTACCGATCTCTTTCTTTCTAGCCAAGAGCTCGGCTTTGTTTACTTTCGCCGGCCGGGGGGGTGACGTCATAACATCACACCCGGGCCTCTGCCGATCATAGAGATGACTGGGGACCATCTGGTCACCGGCAATCAATATGAAATTGTATGGCGATGGCAGATTCTTTGTCCGCTTTGCCGATCGCACGGGCGAGCCCAGAAAGGCACCGGCCCGCCGCCTGTAAGAATGATCAAGTGGCTGAACTGCTACTATGATTGTTTCTTATAGTGCACAGAATCTCTGGCTCTAAAAGATGATATCTGAATGACGCCTGCAGCTGCAGATATCCCCACTGAAAGTCAAAGACTTTCATATGACGTCCTTGGGCTGGAAGTGTTTAATGTACTTTCAATAGTCATTTTTTTTTATTTCTCAGTCTGCAGCTTTCATTAAAATAATACTTTGCCATGAAGATACATCAGAAACTTCCTATTATAGGAAGACAACACTGTCCATGTTTCTCGTTTGTGCTCCTGCATTGTCATCCTGTCACACAGGCTTCTGATAAAAACTACAAATGGCCTTTTCGATAGATATTATGGGCATGTTCTACTGTTAAAAATATTTAACTCATGTCAGCACTCAACAGTGATGGAATCCACAGGTCTATGTCTGCCAAAGTTCTAAATAACTGGCACTGTGTCTCTTTCTTCAACATAGTGTAGTAGAAAAAATATCCACTCCCTTGCAGCTCTCTCCAGACTGGGGAATCCTCAGAAAAACTGTAAATAGGTGTGTCCAATCTGTGGCCTAAGATGGCTATTAATGCAGTCCAACACAAAATCATAACCTTACTTAAAAATGTTGATTTTTTTTTCCTACTACAACCATCAAACCAGATACTGATGGTTTACTTTAATCAAAAAACAGTGTCAAATATCGCACTCGTTTTTTGTTCCCCTTTTTTACTTTTATAATAAAAAATATTACAAAAAAAAGAAGTTTTATTACACAGGTACATTATCTATATCAGTGATCATCATCACTCCACCTCTATCCATCATCAGAGGCAGAGGTGTGATACACCAGCAGGTGGTGCTGTTGGATTGTTTGGCGCAAAACTGCGGAAGTGCTGACGCTGAGCAGCGTGGTGTGTGGGAGCTATGTGTGTGGGAGCTGCGGACCGGACCCCCCACTGAGACCGAGAGAGGCGGTGGCGGCGAGTGACTGATGGACTGAGAGCGGTGATGGGCATGGGCCATTGGGTCCATCGGGAAGGAGAAGTGGGAGTGACTTAGGACAGTGCCACCCTATAGACTCCAACAGAGGAGGCGGAAACAGGAGACCAAGAGGTGACAGGTTGACTGGGAGAGGCAGCGGGTAAGTGTAACCGCGGACCGGTGGTGGAGTGTGACAGGCAGACCAGGGAAGCGACAGGATCAGTGACAGACAGGCTAACCGGGGGAGACTGTAGGTGCAAAAAAGCCCTGCAAGTGTCAGATTACAGGGGCAGCTGAGCAGGAGCAGAGCGAATACAACTTATAGAAAAGACTGACTTACTGTGTGTAGTGGGGATGCTGGCTGAGGAGGGTGTAGTGTTGTACTGTTGAGTAACTGTGTATTGTTGAGTACTGTTGAGTAACTGAGTATTCTAAGTATTGTTGGGTAACCAAGTATTGTTGTTTAACTGAGTTTTGCGGTGTAACTGAGTATTGTTAAGTAGTGTTGAGTAACTGAGTATTGTTTATTGTTGGGCAACTGAGTATTGTGGTCTAACTGAGTATTGTTAATTACTGTTGAGTGACTGAGTATTGTTGAGTATTGTGGTGCAACTGAGTATTGTGGTGCAATTGAGTATTGTTGTGTAACTTGTGGCATGTATGCGTTCCTCGATCATCCAATCAAGGGCGAATACTGCTGCGCAAAATGTAAGCATGTTGTTTCCCTGGAAGCCCAGGTCCTGAATCTAGGGAAGCAACTGGGAACACTGAGAAGAATCTACATACTAAAAAAGAGTTGGGAACGTACCCGGCAGGGGCCAGCAGGCGCCAGCACAGAGGCTGGTGGAGACAAAAAGGTGCAGGCACCAGAGCAGAGTAGATTAGTGACATTCAGGAAGGGTAGAGGGGAAAGTGTCAGGGAGGCAGGTCCTGGGCTGGAATATCCCAATAAATACGCCGTGTTGTATGATGTTGGAGAAACCAGTCAGGGACCAGCATTGCTGGAGCAGAGCGACGCCCCTAGCTGCTAGGGGAAAAAACTCCTACAGTGAGGGTGGGGGCAAGGGTAAGGAAAGACAGATTTTGGTGGTAGGGGACTCAATTATTAGAAGGACAGAGAGGGCTATCTGTCAAAAAGATTGTAAGCGCCTAACTGTTTGTTGTTTACCGGGCGCTTGGGTTCGGCCAATTAAGGATCTGGTGGACAGATTATTGGGTGGGGCTGGGGAAGACCCAGCTGTCATGGTACATGTTGGCACCAATGATAAAGTCGGAGGAAGATGGAGTGTCCAAAAAAACGATTTTAGGGACTTAGGAGTTAAATTGAGGAATAGGACCTCCATGGTAGTATTCTCAGAAGTACTACTGGTACCTTGAGCCACATCAGAAAGGCAGCGGGAGATTAGGGAAATTAACAAGTGGCTGAGGAGCTGGTGTAGAAAGGACGGGGTTCGGGTTCCTGGAGAACTGGGATAACTTTAGTCGGTTGCCAACTCTTTAGCAGGGACTGACTACGCCTAAATGGGGAGAGTGTAGCTCAGCTGGGAGAGAAGTTGGCCAAAAAGTTAGAGGGGCTTTTAAACTAGGTGACAGGGGGGAGGGTCCAGATGTAAAGATCAGGGCCGGTGCTACCACTAGGCAAACTAGGCAGCCGCCTAGGGTGCACTGCTCCCTAGGGTGCCCAACCACTGGTGTTCCTACTCTCTTCTCTAGGCCGCAAGCAAGTACGTCTCAGCATCAGCAGGCAGCCCCCGTTCCGTTCGCACATAGTTTTTGCAAAGGCATTTTGCAAAGGCATTCAATAAAGTTCCCCACAAGGGATTACTGTACAAACTAAGGTCTGTCGGCATGGACCATAGGGTGAGTACCTGAATTGAAAACTGGCTACAGGGGCGATTCCAAAGGGTAGTGATACATGGGGAGTACTTAGAATGGTCTGTTGTGGAAAGTGGGGTCCCCCAGGGTTCTGTCCTGGGACCAATCCTGTTTAATTTGTTCATAAACGACCTGGAGGATGGAATAAACAGCTCAATTTCAGTATTTGCGGACGATACAAAGTTGAGCAGGGTAATAACTTCTATGCAGGATGTGGAAACCTTGCAAAAAGACCTAAACAAATTAATGGGGTGGGCAACTACATGGTAAATGAAGTTTAATGTTGAAAAATGTAATGCATTTGGGTGGCAAAAATGTGAATGCAATCTACTCGCTAAGGGGAGAACCTCCTGGGGGAATCTAGGATGGAAAAGAACCTGGGGGTCCTAGTAGATGACAGGCTCAGCAATGGCATGCAATGCCAAGCTGCTGCAAGCAAAGCCAGCAGAATATTGGCATGCATTAAAAACGGGATTCACTCCAGAGATAAATTCTCCCACTCTACAAGACTCTGGTCCGGCCACACCTGGAGTATGCCGTTCAGTTCTGGGCTCCAGTCTTCAGGAGGGATGTGCTGCAACTGGAGAGAGTCCAGAGAAGAACAACAAAACTGATTAAGGGACTGGAGGATCTCAGCTATGGGGAAAGAATACAAGCATTGAACTTATTCTCTCTAGAGAGGAGTCGCTTGAGAGGGGATATGATATCATTGTACAAATACTGTACTGGTGACCCTAACATAGGGAAAAAACTTTTCAGTGAAAGGGGATTTAAAAAGAAACTTTGCCTTTCACTAAAATTAGAAGAAGTGGATTAACCTTAAACTACGTAGAGGGATCTTTACTGTCAGAGCGGTAGGAAGTCAAATTCTCTTCCACAAGCAGTGGTATCAGCGGGAGCATCGATAATTTTAAAAAACTATTAGCTGGGTACCTTAATGACCACAACATACAGGGGTATACAATGTACTATTAACATAAATGCATGCACAGGTTGGACTTGTGTCTTTTTTCAACTGCACCAAGTATGTAACTACAGTATGTGATCTGCCTGGATTTTTATGCTCATCAGCTATCCTTATTGTTAGTGTATTTTATATGTGGCCCAAGACAATTCCTCTTCTTCCAATGTGGCCCAGGAAGGTCAAAAGGTTGGACATTCCTAATGTAAATGAAATAGGGAGCACACTGGAATGCTGTAAGATGCCCCATTAGCAGCTTGCTATGGGGGCAACCCGAGCTGAGCCGCTGCTCTGTGTATCATTTCAGACATGGAGTCACCCCTTGACTCCGCCCCCCTTTCTCTCCTCTTTGGCTCACTGACTTTAATTGACAGCAGCAGGAGCCAATGGTGCCAGCTGTGTGTCCTTGCCAATCAGGAGGAAGAGTCCCGAACAGTGGAGTCTCTCGTGCAACATCGCTGGATAGGGAGGGGGCTCAGGTAAGTATTAGGTGGGCTGCGCACTGAAGGTTTTTTTTTATCTTAATGCATAGAGCCCAGAAGGCTGAATAAAAAAAATGAAGTGCTTAGGAGGAGCCACTGTACTAACAATCTGATGTTAGTACCGCAAACCCCCCTGCTGAGTTATTGTGTTCTGACAGGGGGATGGCCCCCTCGCCAGAGCACACTGGTCAAAGCTCTCAGCCATTGGCTGAGATCGCTGATCGGATGCCAATCAGCAGACCTTTTTCGGTCATGTCCCTTCGACAGAAGCTGGCCGAATGGACCGGCTGCTGTACACACGGGCCTAATCTTGTCTGGTTTCTATTGAACCGGACGATGCTGCCCGATATTTGGCCCCTGTGTATGGAGCTTTAGTCAGTTGTCATAAAAAAAAAAATCTGCATTATAAGATTTCCCTATAAGATTTCCCTTCACCCCCTGTTCCATTAGCAACCGTAATATTTTGGATTTTTCATTACCTTCTTTTTAGTCCCAGTCAGAGGTCATCAGGACAAATAGATAGGGTGGATCTCCCTTGGGGAGACTATGTCAGCAATAAAAACTCAATGGAAATTCCAGTACCTAAAATCCCAAAAAATGGACTTCCATAACCTTACATGATCCTACATGATTACTACTGATAGGATTCCTTGTTAGAATTATCTGTTTTAAAACAGATGTTGGGGAAATTCACTGATCCAGAATTTAACCATATGTTTCTTGTAACTGTTTCTTCAAAAAAAATATTTTTTTTATTAGTGAATTAAAGTTGTTGTTTTTTTTTTTTTTTTTTTTTTGCTAGAAAACAGAACCAGTCTCTTTTTACCACTTATAGTGATTGCAAAACAACCCATTCAGTTTAAAATAGAAATTAAAGGCAAAACATGTGTGTGTATATGTGTATATATATATATATATATATATATATATATATATATATATATATATATATATGTATAAAACACATTATAAATACCTTTTCCCCTTTTTTAAAAGTGATCACATTCCCTCTGTTCTCAGCTCCATATAAGCTCTAGGGGGAGGAGAAGCAGCAGTACACTGATCTTCCCAGTGACTGGCTGTGCAGCGGGGGAGTGTCAGGACAAGTCTGATCATTGGAGGAGAACAGGCTGAGTTCCCAGCATAGCTAGAGAACTGACCATGGTATGCTTTCCTGCTTAGTGTGGACAATTTTTAATAGGAAAGCAAGAAGACTAGCAGGAACGCCAGGGATTTCACATAAAGGAAGCAATACAAAGAGAGCAGGAAACTTCTTCAAACAAGTACATGGTACAGTCAGCATATATCAGGAATATGAAGTGTTGGGGTAACAAACGCTTTAAGGTGTTATTAAACCCAAAAGCAAATGTGTATTATATTGCAGCTTACCATTTCTTACATGTGATGGCTGCATTCATTTTCTTTTTTAGGCTTTCTTTCTTCTTATTTTATTTGGTGCTCTAGCCAGTGTTTTGTTGTTTTTTAAAAGAGTAAGCTCTTGAGCAGAATGTATCAGTTACAGAAATGAAACAAACCATAGCAACACTAGCAGCAATTTGGTAAAGTGGTTGTTAAGCCACTCTAGCCTGTATACACCATCAGCACTGCTTCCTATTGCAGTGTCTCCCTCTGTATGATTTATAAATATAAATGCTGCAAATACCTAGTTTCACAGCCGAGATTGCGATCACATGACCAGCCAGCTTTCTCCATTATTCCTCTGAGAGATGCAGCGGGAGGGGCTGAGATTACCCTGCTGACGTCAGTCTGGAGGGGAGGAGGAGAGGAGGGGAGAGCTGGCTGGTCATGTGATTGCAATCTCGGCTGTAAAATTAGGTATTTGCAGCATTTATTTATAAATCATACACAGAGAGTGACACTGCAATAGGAGGCAGTGCTGATTGTGTATACAGGTTAGTGTTATGCAAGAAGCAGGAGAGGGGAGGGGTAGCACTGTCACAAGCAGAGAGGGGAAGGGGGAGGAGAACACAGGAGCAGAGAGGAGACAGATAGCAGGGCTGCAGATGACAGAGGAACGTAAACTGACTACGGTGTCTGGTCTCAGCAGCCATGATACACCGTGGTCAGTTTACATAGGGGAGGGCAGAAACTGTCAGGATCAGCCAGGTATTTCAGGTGTTACAGGGGGCCAAATGACACAGGACAAGCACTGAGTCATATAACATGCTTTAAAGGAGCCGGATCCACTGGTAGTACATCTAACATTTCCCAGAGTGACAATGCTGCTGCCTGCTGTGCCGCCTGTGCTCCTTCATCCATAGTGGTAACACTCTAATACAGAAGGTGTGCTTTTGGTCAGATCACCAGGTGAAAACAGAGGGAAAAAAGCTTAAAAAAGAAAATGAATGCAACCATAACATCTAATGGTTGGTAAGCTGCAATATTTTACATTTTTGGTTTTGGGGTGAATACTGCTTTAACTTTTGTGGTGCATGAGAAAGGGATTTAATAGACCCTATCTTTCTGGCTTGGGTACCAGCATTGTAGAGGAGCTTGGTGCTCCTAAAAAGGAACGCCATTTTTGTTGTGATCTTGCCGATTGCAGAGGAGAGTATACCTGGTTTGCAGGGCTGATATTTTAATTTGCTTAAATTATGTTGATAAATAAAAAGAAGGTGGCAGTATTTTATATTGATGGTCTTTTTGAAGCAGAGTGGGCCAATTTTAAGAGTAGTGTAGCCAACCTGTACTTTAGTGGGTATTTAAATGTATCTTTCCTGGGTGGTAACTAGCCTGGGATATTTGATAGATGCTCATTTGATTTCTACCTTATGTTTCAGAGTTGCTGGAGTACCCTTCTGTTGCCTTTCTACTAGGAGTCACCTAGGGCTATAGTTATGGGACTGAGCAAGTCTTTTGCTATTGAGCTGTTATGTCCCTTCTGGCTCCTACTAGTACTCTTTCTACCATGGTACATGCTTGGAGAGCTCTCTCCCCCTCAGGCTTTGGCCTGGAGAGGACCTGTTCAGAGTTTTCTTTGTAGGTCTGAGCACTGGGGGCCTAACCTAGGTTTCACTGAGTGGCCCTGACTGGTCAAAGAGGGCACACTTTGTTGTAGAAGAGCCTGATGGATGTCTGCAAGGGGGGTGAGACTGAGTGTCTGCTCTCCGAGAATCTGGGCACTACTTTTAACGCCCTTTCTTGTCATGGTACTGCTCTACACTGTGGCCATGGATCCAGCTTTAGGTAAATGCTAGCCTTCTCCCTGCTGGAGGTGAACCCACTCTCTCTCCCATGTAGGAGGGGTGCTACAGTAGCTCAGCCCCTCTAATATGTCAGGTTGAGTGTACAAACATACAATATCACAGGAATTCACTGAAAGTAATACTTAGTACCAAACAGTAGTGCTATATCAAAGAAAATAGACACCAAACCAGGTAGTAAAGACAAACTTAACCACTTGCTTACTGGGCACTTAAACCCCCCTCCTGCCCGGACCAATTTTCAGCTTTCAGCGCTGTCACATTCTGAATGACAATTGCGCGGTCATGCTACACTGCAGTAGCGGTTGGTGCTCAAAATTTTTGGTGGGGTGCAAACAAACTGAAAAATTCAGAAAAATACTGAGAAAAACATCAATTGCAGCCTTACTGTGCCCATCAATTGCAGCCACTGTACCCATCAATTGTAGCCTCACTGTGCCCATCAATTGCAGCCACTGTGCCCATCAATTGCAGCCACTGTGCAAATCAGTTGTAGCCACTGTGCCCATCAAATTGTAGCCCCACTGTGCCCATCAGTTGTAGCGCCACTGTGCCCATCAATTGTAGCACCACTGTGCCCATCAATTGTAGCGCCACTGTGCCCATCAATTGTAGTGCCACTGTGCCCATTAATTGCAGCCACTGTGCACATCAATTGCAGCCACTGTGCCCATCAATTGCAGCCACAGTGCACATCAATTGTAGCCACTGTGCCCATCAATTGTAGCCCCACTGTGCCCATCAATTGTAGCCCCACTGTGCCCATCAATTGTAGTGCCACTGTGCCCATCAATTGCAGCCACTGTGCCCATCAATTGCAGCCACTGTGCACATCAATTGTAGCTACTGTGCCCATTAATTGCAGCCACTGTGCAGATCACTTGTAGCCATCAATTGTAGCGCCACTGTGCCCATTAATTGTAGTGCCACTGTGCCCATCAATTGCAGCCACTGTGCACATCAATTGCAGCCACTGTAGAAAAAGAAGATTTGTTGGGCTAAAATAAGAATGGAAAAAGAACAATATAGATAGCTGCTAACACAATATTGTTGGATACAATAATAAAAATAGTGGATTAATTGAATAATTGGGGCAATGATGACAAGTGTAGCAGTCTCTGCTCGCACAGTTGGAAGTCTCTGCCCTCAATGCAAATACCGCAGGAACAGAAGGAACTGTAATTGGTGTCAATGGGAAAGGTGAGTATGTATATAATCTTTGTCAGTTTCCAGCCGGGTGTAAACAGCATAGATACAACTTACCACTCTCCTGATACCTGGGCTGTCCTAAGCCGTCTAGAGCCGTATATTCAGTGTGATCACCTTGTCCTCACAGGATAGGGGAGAAGGGAACCTGTTCATTGGCCAGCGTGTACCGCCGGGGTGTTACATCGCGGTTTCTGCGCACCTCCAGAGATCACTTCCGCCCACCGATGTACATCCAAGAGTGTATATATATCTATATGTATATCTGCACGATAACAAGGGATATCATTTACAATTAGTGTTTTTTTTTTTTTTTAAGTATTACCTTTTGCAGGAGCTTTTTGTATTTCTTGATTTATAATCCTTGTAAATGGTGAAAAACTTGTTTTTTTCCTGACCAATGTCGGAGGATGGATGTGGACACATCCATTTTTGGGCTATATGTCTACGAGCCTGAAAGAGAGTTCTAACTATCGGTATATGGGTGTTTTCCAGGGTCCTAGATTCATCTATCATACTTAAAGGGCATATCCCAGGTTCTTCCATCAATTCTGACTTAACCACTTCAGCCCCGGAAGGATTTACCCCCTTCCTGACCAGAGCACTTTTTACAATTCGGCACTGCGTCGCTTTAACTGCTAATTGCGCGGTCATGCAATGCTCTACCCAAACGAAATTTGCGTCCTTTTCTTCCCACAAATAGAGCTTTCTTTTGATGATATTTGATCACCTCTGCCGTTTTTATTTTTTGCGCTATAAACGGAAAAAGACTGAAAATTTTGAAAAAAAATGATATTTTCTACTTTTTGTTATAAAAAAAATCCAATAAACTAAATTTTAGTCATACATTTAGGCCAAAATGTATTCGGCCACATGTCTTTGGTAAAAAAAATGTCAATAAGCGTATATTTATTGGTTTGCGCAAAAGTTATAGCGTCTACAAACTAGGGTACATTTTCTGGAATTTACACAGCTTTTAGTTTCTGACTGCCTATGTCATTTCTTGAGGTGCTAAAATGGCAGGGCAGTACAAAACCCCCCCAAATGACCCCATTTTGGAAAGTAGACACCCCAAGGAAATTGCTGAGAGGCATGTTGAGCCCATTGAATATTTATTTTTTTTGTCCCAAGTGATTGAATAATGACAAAAAAAAGAAAAAAAAAAAAAAATTACAAAAAGTTGTCACTAAATGATATATTGCTCACACAGGCCATGGGCATATGTGGAATTGCACCCCAAAATACATTCAGCTGCTTCTCCTGAGTACGGGGATACCACATGTGTGGCACTTTTTGGGAGCCTAGCCGCGTACGGGACCCCGAAAACCCAGCACCACCTTCAGGATTTCTAAGGGCATACATTTTTGATTTTACTCCTCACTACCTATCACAGTTTTGAAGGCCATAAAATGCCAAGATGGCACAAAACCCCCCCAAATGACCCCATTTTGGAAAGTAGACACCCCAAGCTATTTGCTGAGAGGCATGGTGAGTATTTTGCAGCTGTCATTTGTTTTTGAAAATGAAGAAAGACCAGAAAAAAAAAATTTTTTTTTCTTTTTTCAATTTTCAAAACTTTGTGACAAAAAGTGAGGTCTGCAAAATACTCACTATACCTCTCAGCAAATAGCTTGGGGTGTCTACTTTCCAAAATGGGGTCATTTGGGGGGGGGTTTGTGCCACCTGGGCATTCCATGGCCTCCGAAACTGTGATAGGTAGTGAGGAGTGAAATCAAAAATTTACGGCCTTAGAAAGCCTGAAGGCGGTGCTTGGTTTTCAGGGGTCCCGTGCGTGGCTAGGCTCCCAAAAAGTCCCACACATGTGGTATCCCCGTACTCAGGAGAAGCAACAGAATTTATTTTGGGGTGTAATTTCACATATTCCCATGGCATGTTTGAGCAATATAACATTTAGTGACAACTTTGTGCAAAAAAAAAAAAAAAAAAATTGTCTCTTTCCCGCAACTTGTGTCACAATATAAAATATTCCATGGACTCGACATGCCTCTCAGCAAATAGCTTGGGGTGTCTACTTTCCAAAATGGGGTCATTTGGGGGGGGTTTGAACTGTCCTGGCATTTTATGCACAACATTTAGAAGCTTATGTCACACATCACCCACTCTTCTAACCACTTGAAGACAAAGCCCTTTCTGACACTTTTTGATTACCGTACATGAAAAAATTATTTTTTTTTGCAAGAAAATTACTTTGAACCCCCAAACATTATATATTATTTTAAAGCAATTGCCCTACAGATTAAAATGGTGGGTGTTTCATTTTTTTTTTTTCACACAGTATTTGCGCAGCGATTTTCAAACGCATTTTTTTGGGAAAAAACACACTTTTTTAAATTTTAATGCACTAAAACACACTATATTGCCCAAATGTTTGATGAAATAAAAAAGATGATCTTAGGCCGAGTACATGGATACCAAACATGACATGCTTTAAAATTGCGCACAAACGTGCAGTGGCAACAAAATTACTACATTTTTAAAAGCCTTTAAAAGCCTTTACAGGTTACCACTTTAGATTTACAGAGGAGGTCTACTGCTAAAATTACTGCCCTCGATCTGACCTTCGCGGTGATACCTCACATGCATGGTGCAATTGCTGTTTACGTTTGACGCCAGACCGCCGCTTGCGTTCGCCTTAGCGCGAGAGCAGGGGGCGACAGGGGTGCTTTTTTTTATTTATTTTTTTTCTTTATTTTTTTTTTGCTTTTTTATCTTATTTTTAAACTGTTCCTTTCATTTTTTTTTTTTTAAATCATTTTTATTGTTATCTCAGGGAATGTAAATATCCCCTATGATAGCAATAGGTAGTGACAGGTACTCTTTTTTGAAAAAATTGGGGTCTATTAGACCCTAGATCTCTCCTCTGCCCTCAAAGCATCTGACCACACCAAGATCGGTGTGATAAAATGCTTCCCCAATTTCCCAATGGCGCTATTTACATCCGGCGAAATCTAAGTCATAAAATGCTCGTAGCTTCCGGTTTCTTAGGCCATAGAGATGTTTGGAGCCACTCTGGTCTCTGATCAGCTCTATGGTCAGCTGGCTGAATCACCGGCTGCATTCTCAGGTTCCCTGTTGAGACAGGAGAGCCAGAGAAAAACACGGAAGACGGTGGGGGGGGGGGGCATTCCCTCCCACTGCTTGTAAAAGCAGTCTAGAGGCTAATTAGCCGCTAGGATTGCTTTTACATGAAAGCCGACCGCTGGCTAAAAAGAATGATACCAAGATGATACCTAAACCTGCAGGCATCATTCTGGTATAACCACTCAAAGTCGTGAATGGCGTACCTGAAGACAAAAAAATGGTTAACAATAAAGCACAGTAAACGGTAAAGTATAAATAATTACATACCTGAAAAACAAACATGATAAAACATAATAACAATAACAATAACAATAAAACATTGCAGAATAGAATACAGTAAAAAAGAGCAGAACAATAGAGAGAGAATAGAGAGAGAGAGAACAATAAAATGACAACTATTTTTTTTAATTTTTGTTTGTGTTTTTTTTTTTTTTTACACTTTTTTTTTGTAACTGTAACTTTTATAACTGTAACCAGTTCCAGGTTCGGGTCTCTCAAAATGCGATGGCATCTTGGGAGACCCTGTGAAAGTGTGCCTAGTCTGTGCAATGCTGTACGCTACGCTAATACTCAACTAGTGCATGGTAGCGTTCAAAACATTCACCAAGTGTTACTGCAGTGCTGGTTTGACTACGACCGGGGTGTACTACGCCGCTGGTGCTTGCCAGTTCACCAAAACGCTACAAAGAAAAGTGTCAGTGATCGATCGATACTGCACTTGGGTGGGCTGGACTGGGCTGGGCCGGGCGGAGGGGCAAAACGCAGGTGCTAGCAGGTATCTGGGCTGATCCCGCTAACACTGCGTTTTTGGGAACCCTAAACTGCTGGGGACGCTAGTATAGATCTGATCGGATCAGATATTGATGCGTTCAGATACTATACCACTAAGGGAGGTGTACGGTGCGTGTACGGTGCGTGCGTGGGTGTTCGCGGTACTGGCGCTAATCTGACGCTGTCTGGGGCGACGCATATCACCGCCGGGCGATCGGGGGGCTAAACCTTTATTCGGTAATAAACGGCGGGTGCCCTGACACTATAAAAAATAAACGAACTAACCAGCGTCACCCGTAACGGTTATACGGTGATCAGTGGTGAAAGGGTTAACTAGGGGGCCATCAAGGGGTTAAAACATTTATTAGGCAGTATATGGGGGTCCCTGTCGCTATAAAACGCTGACGGCAAACCTAAATATTTACGTCCCTAACTAGCGTCACCAGCGACACTAATACAGCGATCAGAAAAATGATCGCTTAGCGACACTGGCGACAGGGGGTGATCAAGGGGTTAAAACTTTATTAGGGGGGTAAGGGGGGTACCCTAGACCTACAGGGGGCTAAACCTTTATTCGGTAATAAACGGCGGGTGCCCTGACACTATAAAAAATAAACGAACTAACCAGCGTCACCCGTAACGGTTATACGGTGATCAGTGGTGAAAGGGTTAACTAGGGGGCCATCAAGGGGTTAAAACATTTATTAGGTAGTATATGGGGGTCCCTGTCGCTATAAAACACTGACGGCGAACCTAAATATTTACCTCACTAACTAGCGTCACCAGCGACACTAATACAGCGATCAGAAAAATGATCGCTTAGCGACACTGGTGAGGGGGGTGATCAAGGGGTTAAAACTTTATTAGGGGGGGTAAGGGGGGTACCCTAGACCTACAGGGGGTAATACTAACTGTCCCACCACTGCTAACTGTCACAAACTGACACTATGCAGTAATCAGAAAAAAAAAAAAAAAAAACCTGCTTGGTGTCAGTTTGTGACAGGGGGGGGGTGATTGGGGGGGGATCGGGGGGCGATCGGGGGGGGATCGGGGGTGTAATATATGCCTGGCATGTTCTACTGTGTTGTGTGTGTGTGTTTTGTGCACTTACATGTCATCTCTCCTCGGCGCTGGAACGGAAACTGCCAGACCGAGGAGAGATGACATCACATCCTCTGCCTCTGTGTACTATACAGAGGCAGGGGATGTTTGTCATTGGCTGGGAGCGATCGCGAGGGGGGGGCCACGATCGGATGGCCTCCCCCTCGTCTGTCATCGCTCCCAACCAAATGCCGACCGCAGCTGGCACAGGGGGGGGTCCGATCGGACCCCCCACCCGCGGGAAGGCAATCACGTACTAGGTACGTGATTTTGCCTGCCCGTGCCGCTCTGCTCACGTATATAGGCGTGAGGCGGTCGGCAAGTGGTTAAAGACAGAGTTACCAGTAGAAATAACCCCTTGCCAATAGTGATGGAGTTTAGGACATTTCCATAACATATGTAATAAATTAGCCGTCCCCATATTACATCTAGGACAAAGAGGGGTATCTTTACTCTGCCATTTAAACAATTTCTTAGGGGTATGATAAGTCCTGTGTGAAATAGTTGGATTCATTTCTGTGTGGAAGATAAAGAGACCATGGGCAATGCCGCCTCCCAATGATCATCCGATAAGGGACCTAGTTCTCTTTCCCACTGTCTCTTTGAAGGTTTCATTTTGATTGCAACTCTGTAGTCATATATGTCAATCTTTTGTTTTCATTTCCAACAATCCACATGTACACACTACTGGGAAGTCCATACACATGCAGATGGATGGTTATAGATCTCTTATTAGCACCATCTCCCCGTGATTTTGTACTTGCTGAAAACCAGAAGATTGCTTGGCAGTGCCCCAAAGAAAACATGAAATAGTCCCTCCTGTTCCCTGCTGAATTGCCAAAAAATGATGGATTGCCTGAACTGCCTTAGGGCTCTGAACAGCAATCCACATTCAGGTCACTCTTCAGAGGGCATTTGGCAGGTGGTAAGAAGGTGTTATATTGCCTCCTCACCACCTGTTTAAACATGACAGCATTATATACACATATTAGATCCCTGTGTGCTGTACAGGTTTTAAACCCCTTACACTGTTAGGGAAATGTTGTCACACCCTAATTTCTTCACAGAGCACACTACCTCCTTTTCCTCTGCTGGCTGAATGTGAGCTGGGGGCAGGCTCAGGCCCTGGCTCTTATAGGTGGAGGGGGTTCAGTCATGTAAGCTGTACGAAGCCCCATGATTTCTAACAGTGGCCCTGGGTTTGTTGGCGAATGGCCCTGAATGCAGACAGTGCATGTCATATTAAGAGAAGTGGCTGCGTGTGTGCAGCTGTGCTTTCTAATCATTTCCAATGGACTGCCTGTATGCAGCACCTGAAAGTTACAGATGTTGCAAAAACGGCCCGTTCATGCTATATGGGCCTCATCACCCTTGTAAACAAGGCCATACAGACAGAAAAAAACGAATACAAATAAAACCGCGCTAATTAATTATCCATGAGCATTTTAATATGCACTATGCCTTTAACCTAAGTGCTGTAATTAAAAGTGTCTGTGCTTCTAAAGCTGGCGATAGACAGTTCGAATCTCGGCTGATTACGGGCTGGGTACAACCAGCCCGTTCTAATTTTTCATGCGATTATTGCCAGCCACAAAGTCGGGATTAGTGGCAGGCAACAAGTCATCCTTGTGTCCCTGTCATGTCAAGTTTATTCAACGTCTCTGGCACAAGCGGTTTGAACTTTTCTCTCTATAATTTGATGTTGTACAAAGAAAAATATATGAAATGTAGGTGAAGGTGCTAAATCTAATTCCTCTCTTTTTTTATTGAAGATGTAAGTGGTATTGACTGCACACAAGGCTCACACGGCAGGCCTGTCGACCAACACATTGAGACGCCACCAAAAAGTGACGTTCAAATTAGGACTCCACCAGAGTGTGACCTAGACATGGCCACTCCACCAGAGTGCGACCCTGACATGGCCACTCCACCAGAGTGTGACCTAGACATGGCCACTCCACCAGAGTGCAACCTAGACGTGGCCACTCCAACAGAGTTCGACCCAGACATGGCCAATCCAACAGAGTATGACCTAGATGTGTCCACTCCATCAGAGTGCAACCTGGACATGGCCACTCCACCAGAGTGCAACCTAGACGTGGCCACTCCAACAGAGTTCGACCCAGACATGGCCAATCCAACAGAGTATGACCTAGATGTGTCCACTCCACCAGAGTGCGACCTAGACATGGTCACTCCACCAAAGTGCGACCTAGACATGTCCACTCCATCAGAGTGCAACCTGGAAATGGTCACTCCACCAGAGTGCGACCTGGACATGGCCACTCCACCAGAGTGCGACCTGGACATGGCCACTCCACCAGAGTGTGACCTGGACATGGCCACTCCACCAGCGTGTGACCTGGACATGGCCACTCCACCAGAGTGCGACCTGGACATGGCCACTCCACCAGAGTGCGACCTAGACATGGCCACTCCACCAGAGTGCGACCTGGACATGGCCACTCCACCAGAGTGCGACCTGGACATGGCCACTCCACCAGAGTGCGACCTGGACATAGCCACTCCACCAGAGTGCGACCTGGACATGGCCACTCCACCAGAGTGCGACCAAGACATGGTCACTCCGCCAGAGTGCGACCAAGACCTGGTCACTCCGCCAGAGTGCGACCAAGACACGGCCACTCCAACAGAGAGCGACCAAGACATGGCCACTCCACCAGAGTGTGACCTAGACATGGCCACACCACCAGAGTGTGACTTCCACAAGGAGACTCCACCAGAGTGTCACATTCACATGGAAAATCCACCAGCATGTGACGTTCACACAGAGAATCCACCACAATGCCAGGGGAACGTCTCCAGTGAAGATGGGGGCAAGGTTACAAGAAAGGATAGGCAGATACTAGTGGTAGGGGATTCAGTTATTGGAGGGCTGTACCAACACAGGTTCCTACACTTGTGGCGGCTGCCACTCCAGTAACCTAATGGAATTCCCATCAGCCCTCTATTTCCCTTTCTTCAGCTTCTGAATCACCAACTATCAATGTAGTTGGACAAACAAGACAATTGGCTGTTCCTAGAATAAATTCAATAAAAAGTCTGAGGAACGCTCCCAGGGACCAGGTACGGCTGTACCAACACAGGTCCCCCTACACTGGTGGTGGCTGCCACTCCAGTAACCGGAGGGTCCTCCCAGCAGCCTTCCATTTTTGTTTTTGGAGCTTCTGAATCACCAACTATCAATGTAGCTGGACAAACAATACAATTGGCTGTTCCTAGAAGAAGATTCAACAAAAAGTCTGAGGAACCCTCCCAGGGACCAGGTACGGCTGTACCAATATAGGTCCCTACACTGGTGGCGGCTGCCACTTCAGTATCCTGAGGGTCTTCCCATCGGCCCTCTATTTACCTTTCTGCAGCTTCTGCAGAAGCTTTAAGGTTCGACAATACATTGCCCAAACATAATCACCTGTAAAAAAATACCTGAGATGTTGGTGGTAAACAGCCTGCTAAGCACGGGGGAAGCCGAACCAAGTCCTCCAAAATCTGCCTTATAGCCAAAAGTTGCCAAGAGCGTAAATGTAGACTTTAAGCTTTAAGGTTAATAAAAAATATCACATTCTAAAGGGAAAGGTACAACAAGGGAGAGTATGGAAGAAGGAGAGAGGGAGGAAAAGGGGGGGGGGAGTTGGAGGAGGAAGGGGGTGAGGGTTGGGGGGAACCCCCACACCCCTTCCTTACCCCCAACCTCCCCCCCCCCTCCTTTTCTCCCTCTCTCCCTCTTCCATACTCCCCCTTGTTATACCTTTCCCTTTAGAATGTGATATTTTTGATTAACCTTAAAGCTTAAGGTCTACATTTACACTCTTGGCAACTTTTGGATATGAGGTAGCTTTTGAACGACTTGGTTCGGTTCCCCCCCCGGGCCTAGCAGGCTGTTTACTACCTACTGAGTTTGCATGTTCTCCCTGTGCTTGTGTGGGTTTCCTCCAGGTATTCTGGTTTCCTCCCACACTACAAAGACATGCTACTTTGCGTTGGTGGTGCAATGGTGAGCATAGCTGCCTTTTAAGCAGCTGACCTGGGTTTGATTCCCGGCCAATGCCATCTCCAACACTTGGAGTCCTCAGAGAGAAAAGTGCTATACAAGGTCATCGCGATGGAATAAAGAATAAAGCGAATGTGTGAAATGTTTGAGGAAGAGAATGTTCCCCCAGAATCTATAGAAGGTGAACCCAACAACAGATAGAAGACGCTTAGGATGCGATCACACATACGCGTTCCGGATCGAGGGCGGAATTACTGCAATTCCCAAATTGCCGCAAAACCTGACATGTTTGTGATCCCGTTACTTTCAATGGCAGCCCAATCACGGGACAATATTGTCACCTAACAAATCGCGCAAACAAAATCGCGGGATGCCTGTTTCCCAAAAGCAGTCCTGCAATTTGTCAGGTGACAATCGTGGAAAAAACACACCTCGATTGGGGTGATATTGAAGGTAAAGGGATCGCAAGCGTGTTCTGTGTTTTGCGGCGATTCGGGAATCCGGAACACCTAGGTGTGGACAGAGCCTCGTCGTGTCCATCATACGACAAGAACTTCCTGCAAAGACATCCCCCCAGCAGGAATTTTACATCCGCTACTCCCCCAGCAGGAATATTACACCCATACTCCCCCCAGCAGGAATATTACACGCATGCCCCCCCCCCCCCAGCAGGAATATTACATTCGATACTACTTCCACCAGCAGGAATATTACACCCATACTCCCACCCAGCGGGATTATTACACCCATACTCCCCCCAGCAAGAATATTACACCCATACTCCCCCCAGCAGGAATATTACACCCATATTCCCCCCAGCAGGAATATTACACCCGCACTCCCCCCCAGCAGGAATATTACACCCATACCCCCATCAGGAATATTACACGCATACTCCCCCCAACAGATATATTACACCCATACTCCCCCCCAGAAGGAATATTACACCCATACCCCCCATCAGGAATATTACACCCATACACACCTCTATATCTGGGTATATACAGTGGATATAGTAAATAGAGATATATATAGGACAGTGGATATATATTATATACAGATAGTACACATGTCCCACCTCTATATCTGGTTATATATAGTGGATATAGTATATAGAGGTATATAGGACAGTGGATAAATAGTATATACAGAGAGTACACATGTCACACTTCTATATCTGAGTATATATGGGGATATAGTATATAGAGATATATAGGACAGTGGATATATAATATATACAGATAGTACACACATCACACCTCTATATCTGGGTATATACAGGGGATATAGTTTATATAGAGATACATAGGACAGTGGATATATAGTATATACAGCAGTGGCGGCTGGTGCTCAAAATCTTTGGGGGGGGGGGAGCAAACAAACTGAAAAATTCTGGAAAAAAACCCCCATATAATTGCAGCCTCACTCTACCATCAAACGCAGCCACTGTGCCATCAATTGCCGCCACTGTGCCATCAAATGCAGCCACTATGCGATCAAACGCAGCCACTGTGCCATCAATTTCTGCCACTGTGCCCATAAATTGCCGCCACTGTGCCCATCAATTTCTCCCACTGTGCCCATCAATTGCTGCCACTGTGCCATCAATTGCCGCCACTGTGTTGTCAAACACAGCCACTGTGCCATCAATTGCCGCCACTGTGCCCATCAATTGCCGCAACTGTGCCCATCAATTGCTCCCAATGTGCCCATCAATTGCCGCCACTGTGCCCATCAAACGCAGCCACTGTGCCATCAATTGCCACCACTGTGCCATCAAATGCAGCCACTGTGCCCATCAAACGCAGCCATTGTTCCCCATAAAATGCAGCCACTGTGCCATCAAACGTATCCACTGTGCTATCAAATGCAGCCACTGTGCCATCAAATGCAGCGACTGTGCCATCAATTGCCGCCACTGTGCCCATCAAACGCAGCCACTGTGCCCATCAATTGCCTTCACTGTGCCAAACGCAGCCACTGTGCCATCAATTGCTCTCACTGTCCCCCATAAAACACAGCCACTGAGCCATATAAAACGCAACCACTGTGCCCATCAATTGCAGCCACTGTGCCATCAAATGCAGCCACTGTGCCATCAAATGCAGCCACTGTGCCCCATAAAATGCAGTCACTGTGCCCCATAAAACGCAGCCACTGTGCCCATCAATTGCCGTCACTGTGCCATCAAACACAGCCACTGTGCCATCAATTCCCGCCACTGTGCCCATCAAACGCAGCCACCCTGCCCATCAATTGCCACCACTGTGCCATCAAAAGCAGCCACTGTGCCATCAATTGCCGCTACTGTGCCTATCAATTGCCGCCACTGTGCCCATCAATTGCTCCCACTGTGCCCATCAATTGCCGCTACTGTGCCCATCAATTGCCACCACTGTGCCATTAACTGCTGCCACTGTACCATCAAACACAGCCACTGTGCCCATCAATTGCCGCCACTGTGCCATAAAATGCAGCCACTGTGCCATCAAATGCAGCCACTGTGCCCCATAAAATGCAGCCATTGTGCCCCATAAAACGCAGCCACTGTGCCCATCAATTGCCGCCACTGTGCAATCAAACATAGCCACTGTGCCATCAATTGCCGCCACTGTACCATCAAACGCAGCCACTGTGCCATCAAACGCAGCCACTGTGCCATCAATTTCCGCCACTGTGCCATCAAACGCAGCCACTGTGCCCATCAATTGCTCCCACTGTGCCCACCAATTGCCGCCACTGCGATCAAATGCAGCCACTGTGCCATCAATTGCCGCCACTGTGCGATCAAACGCAGCCACTGTGCAATCAAACGCAGCCACTGTGCCATCAATTTCTGCCACTGTGCCCATAAATTTCTGCCACTGTGCCCATCAATTTCCACCACTGTGCCACCAATTGCCACCACTGTGTCGTCAAACACAGCCACTGTGCCTTCAATTGCCGCCACTGTGCCCATCAATTGCTCCCACTGTGCCCATCAATTGCCGCCACTGTGCCCATCAATTGCCGCCACTGTACCATCAAATGCAGCCACTATGCCATCAATAGCCGCCACTGTGCCATCAAATGCAGCCACTGTGCCCATCAAACACAGCCATTGTGCCCCATAAAATGCAGCCACTGTGCCCATCAATTGCTGCCACTGTGCCAATCATTTACTCCCACTGTGCCCATCAATTGCTGCCACTGTGCCCATTAATTGCGCCACTGTGCCCATCAATTGCTTCCACTGTGCCTTATCAAACGCACCCACTGTGCCATAACAAATGCTGCAAAATGTATCCCTGCCCAGCCCGCCACTGCCACCCAGTATTTACCAGTTCAAAGGAGCGGCACCGGTCCGCTCGTCTCATCTGATTCCACCCGTTAACTCCAGTCCACCCCCACTGTGGCCGGAACCGGAAGTGACGAGTGCTCAGTGTTCTCTCCTCCGGTCCCAGAGTCGACTCCACCCCCACATGATGATGACAGTAAAAGAGGATTCAGACACACTCACTGCCCACTGTCCTCTCCTCCTTCCCCGCTGCGATAATCCTAGCCAGTTAATCTGGCATATTAGCAAATGAGAAAATAGTGGGGGTGTTTGCGGGCGCAGAGCTTGCACCCCGACCACACCCTGAACATGGGCAAATCGGCTACGCAGCCTGCAATCAGCTGATTGCAGGCTGGGAAGCTTCCCATAGACCGCCGCATGTCCAGCGCCTGGTCACTCTAATGCCCCGTACAAAATGTGTGATAGGACCTTGTTGTCGGAAATTCCGACCGTGTGTGGGCTCCATCACACATTTTCCATCGGATTTTCCGACACACAAAGTGAGAGCAGGATATAAAATTTTCCGACAACAAAATCCGTTGTCGGAAATTCTGATCATGTGTACACAAATCCGACGGACAAAGTGCCACGCGTGCTCAGAATAAATAAAGAGATGAAAGCTATTGGCCACTGCCCCGTTTATAGTCCCAACGTACGTGTTTTACGTCACCGCGTTCAGGACTATCGGATTTTCCGACAACTTTGTGTGTCTGTGTGTATGCAAGACAAGTTTGAGCCAACATCCGTTGGAAAAAATCCTAGGATTTTGATGTCGGAATGTCCGAACAAAGTCCGACCGTGTGTACAGGGCATTAAAGTGACAATTTACTATTTTTTTTATCCAGATGGTGGGGGGGGGGGGGGTGGACAGGCCGCCACTGCTACACTGTACACAAATTAAATTTTTCTAATTTTTTTCCCACAAATAGAGCTTTCTTTTCGTGGTATTCGATCACCTCTGGGTTTTTTATTAGGCACTGATAAGGCAGCACTGGTGGGCACTGATAGTTGGCACTGGTGGGCACTGAGAGGTGGCACTGGTGGGCACTGAGAGGTGGCACTGAGGGGTGGCACTGAGGAGCACTGATGGGCGGCACTGAAGGGCATTGATAGGTGGCACTGAAGGACACTAATAGGTGGCACTGATAGGTGGCACTGATGGACACTGATAGGTGGCAGTGATGGGCACTGATGGGTGGCAATGAAAGACGGTGATGGGCACTGGTAGGTGACACTGATAGGCAGCACTGCTAGTTGGCACTGATAAAGCATTGATTGGCGCCACTGGTGGGCATTGATAGGTGACACTCCTGGGTATTGATAGTTGACACTGATTTGTGGCATTGATTTACACTGGTGGGCACTGGCAGGTGGCACTGGCAAGCGGTACTGGTTGGCAAAGATGAGGCGGCTGTGCCTCTTCCTCTTCGGGACCAATATTCCTTACACAGAAGCCAGTGATCTGCTTTTTTTTCTCCTCACGCTGTCAGCATGAGGAGCAAAAAAAAGATTACCGATCTTCTGCTTACATCATGTGATAAGCTGTCATTGGCTGACAGCTGATCACGTGGTAAGGGGCCGGGATCTCATTGACTTGGTGATCACAGCACGTGCCGCGCAAGCCCTGCAAGGGGTCGTCATTCGGCTATAACGTGGATGGGAACAGGTTAATATATTGTGCCCCACATATGGTTGGTAACTAGATAGGCATAAAATGGATTAATTGTGTGCAGTGAACCTCGCGCTATGAATAAGTGATAAAAAAAAATTTGGTGAAAAAAATTATATTTGAGTGAAAGAAAATCCTTTTATATACATAAGCTGCTCCCCTCTGACATGTAGTACTATTGGCAGGAATGCACCACCGCTCTGCTCTCGTAAGCAGGCGTGCGTGTGCGTTCCACCTCCGCAGTACAGTAAACCGGATGTTCGGTTCCCTGAAGTGACGTGCCCGGAATGCGCCTCGATGTACGTTTCGTCTTATGACATCATCAGGAAGCGATGATGACATCAATAGTACTAGAACCCTCTCTATCTTATTTTTAATGGGATAACCTGGTGGAGAGGAGGTTGTTGTTTGGAAACATACCATGATTCATCTCTAGGCACTACTCAAGCAAGTTTAAAGACCCATAAGCAAAGCCTATTCTGACCTTCTTTTTAGTTTAAGAGGTCATGTCCTTCTGGTGAGTAGGAAATTCAACCACACACATCGGGTGCAACTGTATAGTTATCAGCTTATGGTGATAGTTTTAAGTGTTGCAAAATATCACAGAAGAATAAATGGACTTTCAAATGAATTGATTTAATCATGTTTTCAATATGTGTGTTTATGAAATGTAAAATTTAAATTATTTAGCACGGAGCACTTTATCATGTTATATAGGTGTTAATGTTGAATATTAATTGGGTGTTAGTTGAACCAATTAACTCACTAGCGCCCCTACCACTGTCAGTTATAAAATGGATTAACAAAGGTAATAACACAATTTAACATACCATGCAATTAACTGTAGGGACTTGGCATAAGATGACACTTGGCGTCCAGATCAGCATAAACAGTAGCAGTAGCAAGTGTAGTGAGCAGTAGTAAAGTTTAATCTACCGAGTGCTGGAACTATACTGCCAGAGTGCATTTATGGCATCAATGCTAGTCCTAGACCAACTGGGTATGCACTGCATGGAGGTGGAAAAGGAACATAGGGGGCTTGCAGAATAATTACTATGAAAGGGGCAGTCCTTTAAGATGTTCTTCTTTGGTTGGTGCACTTAACGACATTCTTAGTTAACTTGCATGCCGAATAGGTACAATATAGGTATGGTATAGTCTCAGCACAGGTGAAAGGTAGATGTGGTTCAGATGTGGTAAAGGTTCAGTATAATGTAGTATAAGGTTGGTATAGCTTCAGTCTATTTTATTAGCAAGAATTGTCCAAAAAAATTGATATGGTGTGGAGAAGTTGGATAGATGCCTAGGGTTTGACCGTTTAAAGGTTATATTTCAGAGGACCCTCTCTTTTCCTTTTTGCACCCCTGGCTGATTTCTTTCTTCCCTCCTACTCCCCTCCCCCCTCTTCCTTCCAACCTAATATTCCATTCACTCTCCTCAACCCTTCTTTATTCCACCCCTTCCTTGGGCTTCCATTCTTTATGATGGTTCCTTTTGTCTGCCATACTGCATGTTCTAGAGTTGGATGATGTAGTCTTTATGCAACTTGATCCATCGGCTTTTATGCTAGATGTGGCTTTGTCTTGTTCCATTGTAAATTTTCAATAAAACGTTACTGAAAAAAAAATAGGGATAAAAACTTTCCCAAATTCTCGCCAGATCTTGGGGCAAATATTTTTCTACTAACAGACAGTTTTAATCTCATTTTAAAAATATTTTCGACCAAAACTATCAGAAATCAGATGACTAAAATTCGACTAAAAGTAAAATGGCATTTTAGTCAAAAGTGACTAAAAACTATGACTAAAACTAAATCGACATCTGATGTCAAAATTAAACTGCAAAACCACATAAGAACACATAGGGGTATCTACTAAGCTGCTGAAAGAAAACAAAAAATAAGAAAAAGTATTTTCTTATTTTTTTCATAATATTTAACGTTGGTAATTTATTCAGGTAATATATGCAATGGCATTACAGCCAATAGAGTTTACAGTTTTTTTTGTTTTGTTTTTTATATTTTAAAGTTGCACTTCTGTTTGTCAGAAGAAATAATTTTGTTTGTTTATGAAACTTGGTTTCATTTATAAAGACATTATATATCACAACCAGTGGTGTTTTTGTGCTGCCCTAGGCAAGACTAAAATTGGGCGTCCCCTCCAATCTAAATTTGTCCCTCCCCTTCCTGTCCATTGACACACGCCACCGTCCAATCCGATCATGTCTGCCAAAAACAGATGGATGGGGGATCCATTCCCCATCTACCTGGCGGATCGGATGGCAGTCTAATGGAAATGGTCAGGAGGTCCGTTTCCATCCAACCGCCCCCATAAAGGAGAGTGGGCTATGTCCGTGTCTGCTCTGCATAGTGGACAGATCCCCCGCTGTGCAGGTGGATCTGCTTTATAGAGCCCGTCTGTGTAAAATGTTTTTTATTTATTTTTAACAGTGTTTACTATATTTCATTCACAAACTGACAAATAGTAAACACAGTTATAATGAATACAGAAGTGATCAGTACTGTGATCGCTGTCTGTATTCAGAAAAGGAGGGGGCCGGTAAACATGTTTACTAGCCCCCCCAACTCTAAAACCATCCAGCGATCCTCCCACACTAGTGGCGGCTGCAGCTGGCTGGAGGGGGCGCCCAGCAGTCAGAGTGGTGGGGAGCACTGAAAGGAGGACCAGAGGGGGGATCGATTTGTAGAGTTTGCATGGGGGGGTAGTGCAGCGAGGTGAAGTGGCAGGGAGAGGGAGCTGGTGCCCCCCCTCTAAAAAATACTGCCCAAGGGAAACGCCTTGTTTGCCTCGCGGTAGATACGCCCTTGATCACAACGGCTAAATCTGTGTCTGCAGTGAATGTTCAAACCCTAATACCATAAATAATAACAAATTATTAGATTTTTACTCCAGGAGTTTATAATGAGTTTGGAAATTCTAGAGAAATGCTTAAATAATGGATTACAATTTAACTAAACCCATCCATTAAAACAAAAACAATTCTGATGACTAAAATATGACTAAAACGGCATTTTAGTCAAAAGACTATGACTTAAACTAAATCGAAATTTGACGTCAAAATGAACACTGCTAACAGATGAGTGAAAAGTTGTATGCACAAAATGAGGAGCATGACGTCATGTGCTTCATTTCAAGCATTTGCAGACTGGGTATAGGAATGAGATTACCCTGAACCAGGAAGCGGAAACTCAAAAAGATAAGTAAAAGACACATTTTTTACATTTTTATTTTAAACAAATGTTACACAGAGCTGCATGTTAATGTGAAAAAAGGGGGGGGGGGGGTCTGCTTTAAGAAGGCTTGTCACAACCAAGGAGATCCAGCAGTATGTTGGGCCAGTGAAGACCCTTGCGGCGCCATGTGCACCGATAGTCTCATCCCAGAACTATCACCGTGGTCAGTAACAGCAGCCTCCAGAGTTACAGATCCTAGGCCATCTTAATAGGTTCCCTTAAAGGATATGTAAAGCTTTATTTAAAAAAAAACAAATAAATAACAAACATGTCATACTTACCTCCTCTGTGCACTTGGTTTTGCACAGAGTGGCCTTGATCCTCCTCTTCTGGGGTCCCTCAGCAGCGCTCCTGGCTCCTCCTTTTCTCGAGTGCCCCGTTGGAGAGCCGGTCTCCCTCAGGGCACTCGTGCAGGCATGCTTCCGTGTCTTGCTGCTGCGTCCATTGACACAGACGGCAGGACTCGGCCCCGCCCCCGGCTCCCACGTCATTGGATTTAATTGACAGCAGCGGGATCAATGGTTGCGCTGCTATCAATCTATCCAATGAGGGCCCGAGACAGTGGCTGGAGATGCTGGGCTCGTTCTGGTCACTGGAAAGATCGAGTTCAAGTAAGTAAAAGGGGGGCTCTGGGGGGCTGCTGCATCACAGGAGGTTTTTCACCTTAATGCATAGAATGCATTAAGGTGAAAAACCATGAGGGTTTACAACCCCTTTAAGAACATTTTTTTTACATTCCGTTTGTAAAACATAACAGAGTGGAGAAATGATCTCATATAGTTTTTGGGTTACTGCTGTTAAAAACTGTGTAGTTAATAATAACTAATATCCATTTTTATCCTTTAAGCAGTTCACAGAAGAAGCCCACACTGCTTTGTTATTCAAATGATTCCTTCATTATGCCATAGCGATAATGAATAATACATCAAACAATGGAATAAAGATCGGTTCTTTCCATCTCTAGCTATCAGTGTATTGGATTATGGCAATACATAGGGTTGTCATGTTTATAATTAGAGGTGGAATGGGCTGGCATATAAAAGAGGATTTAATAGTAAGCTTAATAATTAAAGGAATACAGAACAAGAAGGTTGTACTGGTTTGGCAAGATGTCGCATTTCAGTGTTTTATTCCATTTATTTATCCCTTTCATGCCTAAGCCTATTTCTGACATTTGTTCCTTGTAAGTTAAAATCCGTATTTTTTGCTAGAAAATTACTTAGAACCCCCAAACATTATATATACTGTATATTATATAATATTTTAGAATAGACCCTAGAGAATAAAAATGGCGATCGTTGCAATATTTTATGTCGCAGCAGTCTTTCAAACGCAATTTTTTTGGGAAAAAAGACACTTTCATGCATTAAAAAAAAACGAAACAGTAAAGTTAGCCCATAATGTGAAAGATAATGTTATGCCGAGTAAATAGATAACTAACATGTCATGCTTTGAAATCGCGCACACTCGTGGAATGGCGACAAACTACAGTACCTAAAAGTCTCCATAGGCGACGTTTTAAAAAAAAATAGCGGTTACCAGGTTAGAGTTACAGAGGAGGTCTGGTGCTAGAATTATTGCTCTCACTCTGTCGATCATGGCAATACCTCACATGTGTGATTTGAACACCGTTTACATATGCCGACGCGACTTACATATCTTATTTAGTTTAGTTTCTTATTTAACTTTTTTTTTTTTTTTACATTGTCTCTGTAAAAAAAAAAAAATGTTGATCACTTTTATTGCTGTCACAAGGAATGTAAACATCCCTTGTGACAGTAATAGGTGGTGACAGGTACTCTTTATGGAGGGATCGGGGGTCTAAAAGACCCCAAATCCCTCCTTTGCACTTCAAGGTATTCAGATCTGCAAAAACAGTAATTCTGAATTCTGTAGTTTTTTTAAAATTCGGCATCATTGGCAGCCGAGTAAAACGGAAGTGACGTTGCTTCCGTGTTTACACATAGGAGACTGAAACAAAGCCATTTCTGGTTTTGATTCAGTCTCTCCCTAGCCAGCGGAAGTGGCGGATCGGGTCTCCCAGTGGGACGGGAGGCCCAGGAACAGCACGAAAGGCAGCGGGAGGGGGGGACACCCCCTCCCACTGCTCCGGGATAACAACCGAGCGGCTTTTAACCACATCAGTTGTTATCCCTAAGGAGCCGACCTCCCACTCTAAAAAACGGTACCGGGGTGATACCTGCAGCTGCAGGCATCACCCCAGTATAACCCCTGAAACCGAGGCCGCATATGTGCCTATGGTCGGCGCTACGGGGTTAAATACCCAACATATAGGGCAATACTGCAATTAAAGGGGCCTTATTTTATTTTTCAGCCTTGTTTAGACAAATGTCTGTTAAATTTTGGTTGCCATGGGTAGTGCTCCCACAGTCCTCTCTTGCACATTTATAGAATACATCTATTATTATTATAAAACTAAACATTGTAGCAGTGGGACCCCATGCTACTCAGAAGATGGGTAGTTTATTCCCGATTCTTGGAGAAACAGGCATGCTGATTGTCCAGGCGTGGGCTAGAACCCAGAGCTAGAACCCAGGGCCCCACCCAACAAACAGGAGGTCTGTGCATGGGAGTCAGGAGGACTCCCATCCTCTCTAGGAGTCAGAGAGTCTGCTTGGGAGCAGCCATAGCATGCATGTCTGTAGGAGGCAGATATAGTCTGTGACAGAGCAGCAAGGAGCTGATCGTGAGTAAGCTATGAGAGAACTTGTCTTTAAGGAACTATTTGTATTGGTCTGAGGAGCAGGCCTAAGGCCTAGGCTTGAGGCCTGAAGCAGCTGTGTGGCAAGAGAGTAAACTAGGAGGCTACAGTATAGTGATTGTGCAAGTTACAGTAATGGTGAACCCCCTATATATACAATAAGTGCCTAAACATCAATGATTCACTGTTGCTGCACCCAGGGCTGCTGTTAGAAATCACAGGGCCCCGTACCTGACAAGGCCACCTCCCCGAAAATATCAAAAAGATATTTTCACTGAATATACCCTAAAATCATTTTTAGCAGACACAAACATAACAAAACTTACAAAAACTTACAATGTGTGAATGAGGTCTTGGGACTCCTTCTCTTGGGTGCTGTACAGCCGCTGCATGCCCAATAGGCAACTACACCCACACAAACAACCACTCATTTACACTGTATGGGCCAGAGAACCTGTGTGAATAAGCCCTTAATTTTTCTTTTTTTTTTTACAATTTTTTTAAAATTATGCTTTACATTTTTTATTTATTTTTTTTTACATTTTTTAAATAATTTTTTACTTTTTGAGGGGGGAAGGGGGCTTTGGCGAAGTTCCGGTGGGCGGAACGAAACATAGGGACAAACCCCCTACAGATGACCCATCAGATGGTCCAACCATAGGCTTTTCAGTACAGCTGACTCCCAATATCATACCACGCTGGATGTTCTCACATGTCACCAGAGCCTACCTGTGTGCAGTTTACAGCCACCATCACCAATTACACTCTACACGAGGTATGGGAATTCAGGATGGCATTTGTGGCATATTATCCCTATATGACTGGAAGCAGCTGAGGATACCTGCACCAGCTCTTTTGAAAAACGGCTTAACATAGGACTGTGAGTGCTATATGTAACATCCCGCTTATCTGGTTATTACACATTGGAAGTTATGTTTACAGGTGGAGAGGTACCCATCTGATCTGGGACCCTCCCTTTGTATGCCAGCAGCGAATTCTACCACATGCCTGTGATCTATTAGTACTCACACTTACCAATGAGGATGTATCATGTGCCCTGATGAGTGTTTACCTGCTGGTTGCTGGGTTATCCCCACACATGGATTCAGTCCATACTACTGACTCACTAGTTGATTGATTACCTAGTCTCCTTTACATCTATTATATGGATTGCCAATGTCGTTAATAGTCTCTGCAGCTAATGAACTTCTTTCCTGGCTCAGACTTCAGGGACTTTTCAGCTGCCTGCAGTGTGCCTCTCCATTCTTACCATATTTGACTATGACTGGCCATATCTAGCGGGCATTGCGGGAGGTTTGTTCCTGTGGTGGGCTCAGTCAGCACTGTGGTGAGGTGCCCCACTCGCCCATTAAGGTTTTTAAGATGTGACACCTTCAGCAGTGGGGCTAGATCCTACCACAGTAGTTATATTAGGGCCATTGTTGTGTAGGGGGTTCTGCTTGGGAATAGGTTAGGCCCAGCTCCCTTGAGCTGGCATTCCACACCCCATTCATCTAGAGGTGGGGGTTCCCCTTTTGTCAGGGTTGGGTTTTGGGGAGGGTGGATTAGGGTTAAGTTTTTTGCTGGGTGGGAAGTTGCATTGTCTGGTTTCTAGGGGGGACAGTTTGGTGTCATACATTGATATTTATACCTTTTGATAAAAAAAAAAAACTTGTTAGGTTACTCTCTATGGGTGTGTTATATCTCTTGTTTTTTTGTGTGTTTATTGTTTGTGCATCTGATTTTCTGATACACACCTTCCTAGTATTACTAGGTGAGCCCTATACATCTCGCCTTTAGCAGGACTTCCATTTGTCTATGTTTATTGGGAAGAGGATAGTGGACAGAAGAGGGGATGATCGGGGGGGGGGGGGGGATTTCAGGATCCGATCCCCTGTGTGACTCTGTTAGGGGATGGGTTCCTGTACTTGCCCTCTCCCTCCCCTTCCCCACCGCACTGGTCTCCTCCTCTCCTATCCATAATTCAATTCCGCCTGCTGCCCATGCCTTGCTTATGACCTGATTGGGCCCAGGCCCCATAAAGGAGGACCGACTGTACCCCCCTATTGGCAGACCCTCTAGCACCCTCAGTGGTATATTTCTGTTGGGAGAACAATGCAGCTGGCATAGAAAGCGCAACCTGGTTTGGGATGCGGTTTAAGGCAAACTCTGCAGGTTCAAGATTTGGGTCCTGGCAAGTTTATGTGCAGATTTTCCTGGGAAAACTTTTTAAAGCCATAATGCACTGCATGGCCTCTAAACTATGGCCAGCAGACTTAGAAGGGCCAATAAGGGGGCATGTATTTGGCATACCTGTAGGATCCCCGTGGAAGCTGGAAATCACTGCAGTAGCAGTGCTACTACAGTGATCTCTCCTAGCTTCTGGGTCCCATGCCGTACGGCCACGCTGCTGCTTACTGAACACAGAGGGTCACTCATTTGGCATGGGCACCATTCAGAGAACACTTTGCCATTTATCAATGAATGCAAAGTGCCCCCTGATTGGACAAGGTAGAGATGGTGATGTCACCTTGTCCAATTGGAAAACACTTTGCATTCATTGAGAAAATGCAAAGTGAATGGCCCCCATGTTGAGCAAGCAATCTCCTGTGTTTACAATGCAGCCTAGGCTAGGAGACACCATTCTCCTTATGGGGAATGTAGATGCCTCCAAATATCAGTAAGAAGACTTTCCCAGCACTGTGCTGCAATGTCTTCTTCTTAGATTTGGAGTGCTCATCATTTTGACAGCAGAAGGATAACATCACCCCCATGCAACACAGAAGCTGAATCTTTTTCCCCCAGACAGGTACAATATTTATATGGGGTGGGGTCACTTAAAAATCTTCTGCAGAGTGCAAGGTCAGCATTAAACTAACACCTACAAAATATAAGGCACGGTTCTCACTACTGCGACCCCATACTCACGCACCTTTCAGTGCAACTGTGCATTGCAACTTACTTGATGCAACTTTGATGCTACTTTCATGTGATTTTGATGTTTTACAACTTTGGCCTTGGCAAATCATAACAATACAGAGTGTGATCTTTGATCAAAGAGGAAAAAGAAGACGAGGCGGGGGTCATCATGCAAACAACACAGGCTACAGAAGATATCCAAGGAAAGCCAAGAAGACACAGAACTAGGACGGAGTTACCTTGCATTGCTACACAGTGGCATATACTGTGGAGGTGTGAGACCCCAAGAGGGGGTGAAGGATCTGGTGAGTGCAGTCACTATAAGAGCACGAATAAGGCACGCACTATATGTTCACTTATTGAAGAGCCCACCAGAACGGATCCCTTCAATGGCACAACAGCACCTTATAATTCAATGCATATAACAGTCACATGTTCACTTGTTTATTCACATTAGCACTTTATATTTGTTTAATCTTGTATATATATGATCATTGCAGATTATTAATTATTAGGTACTGTACCTGTTCACATATTTAATTACATCTATTATTTATAAAGGGGGTGTTGCACTTTATAATAAGCCAGGCACTCAGCCTGTCACAATCAGGAATTCATTTATCTGTTTTCACATGTAGGTTTACTTGTGTTTTATTTATTTATTTATTTATTCATTTTCATCTATTTTTCATCTGTTTTTGGGATAGTAGAAACCCATTCAACAGACACTACATATTTTTTCCTCCACCCCAATATTTGTCCTCCCATTTAAGGAGCTGCACACACCTGAACTCCATCAGGTTTGGAACAGCTCCATATCTACTCCTTCCTTTCTTTCCAAACATCATACTCTACCTAGTGGAAGTAACTGGTAGAGGCAGCAGTTCCAATATATATATCCATCCTCATAGTACACGGTCCATTGCGCGGGGACCTCTTTTTCTTTCTAATATTGAACCCTGGCTAAGGCCTCGTACACACAATACGAAAATCAGAAGGAAAAATTCATAAGACGAGCTGTCTGCGGATTTTCGGATAGTTAGCACGGTGCTTTCTAAAAAACGATTTGACTTTTTCGTCAGACAAAAGCTGGATGTGCAGGCTATAAAATTTTTGGAGGATGTGAACTCAACGTATGATTTTCGGATGGTCAGAACAGAAATCGTCACACAAAAGTCGAAAGTACAAACACGCATGCTCAGAATCAAGGAACGACTGGGAAGAGTCCGGTCTTGTAAACTATTGTTTGTAATCTAGAATTAACATTTGTGACGCGGCAATTGATGAAATGTCGAAATGCAGCGCACATTCTCATCTTCTTTAATGGGATAATAATGAAGCTGCTTTGCTGGTGATAGTGATGTAGTTATGCCAAACGTATTTTAAAAGGCATTTGTTTTGTACAATCTGAAAATCGCGAATCAAAGCTCACCAAACTTCTACTAACTTTTACTAACACAAAATTAGCAGAAGGGGCACAAAGGGTGGCGCTTGAGAAATGAACTTCCGACAATTAGCAGATAGTTGGTATGCTAGACAAAATCCTGCACACATGCTTTTGACAAAAATCAGACACTCGGTCGTACAACAATCAAACCGTGTGTACGAGGCCTTATGCTGGCCATGCACTATGCGAAAAATCGGCCAAACCCATTTTCGAAAAATGAACGTTCGGCCGTGAGCGCAAACGATGGTGCCATCATGTAATGACCGATAAATCGTTCAGTAGACATAAATAAATACATTTTTTGTTTGTTTTTTACATATACCTAGTGCAGACATTTCGGACGGGAAACACATTAACCTTTCAATTTATCATTCGTTCGGCAGAAAATTTCCAAACTTGTCCTTCATTTTTCGGCTCAAAAACGTCCAAACGATTATCGATTTTGTGCCCATTAACTGGCCGAAAAATGAACGAACAGTCTAAATGACCGAATTTCGGCTGATTTTTCGTATAGTGTATGGCCAGCAGAGACTGGGATGTCATTAAAATTCATGTGTGTAAAGGCAGGTGTCCCAATACTTTTGTCAATATAGTGTATATGATCTAAATGTGAGATGAGCTGCTAGAGCACTCAGTGTGGATGTCAGCTGGTGTATGGGAGTGTGATCACATCACACAAGGAGTTTTATTTATATGAACTTTAGCAACACTGGACTGTAGTTCACTTACTTATTGACACTTATATCATTTGTATATTTAGCACAAAAATTGACTATATATTGATATCATAGTGATGCTTTTGAAAGATTGTTTTATGAATTTGTTTAATTTATGTGTTTATGTATTTACACAAATCTTTGCAGCACTGGCGATTTGAATGCACCACCCAGTAGGGTTATTATTGAATTTATGTTTTTTATTTATTTATGCAATTGTGCATTTTGCAAATTTTATAAACTCTTTTGAAGTACCTAATTTTTGATATTATTACCCAGAGGGGAAAATGTATTTACTTACCTTGACTGTTTTCACTGTATTTTATATTTGAATTTTTTCACATTTTTTTTCACACAAGTATTATGTGACTGTAACAAAGTGACAAATCAAGAACACAACAATATCTTATTTTTATTGAATGTAATCAGATGACAACAGGATTGTTAATTTGGTATAACACACATTTAGATATATTTATTAGTTTTATCTTAGTTTAAGCAAAGCACCGCATTAAATTTGGTTTCATTTCATTTATGTATGTGTGAAAGTTGTGAGCAGTTGCTTTATTATTCGACCATTCAACTAATTTAGCATAAGTGGTAGTGCATAGGATTTCGTATTAACACTAGTAATGGAAGGAGGTCATTCCCTGAGGGTGGAGAAAGAGGGAGAAGATGGTGAGCACATGTGGGAAAAAAGCAAAATAGCCTCCACTGGGTTTGTGCAAAGACGTAGTTTGGCCCTAAGTGTCATTTATATTCTTGGGCCATCTGTATGAATGATACTGTACACTTCCATACCCTATTCCTCAATACTATGAGGGAACATATTACATTTGATATGAGCCTACACCTGAGAATGAAATTGACCTCTTACAATTAAAGTCAAGTTCTTTTTATCTATTGAATTTATGTCTTATCTCTGTAGGCTACATGGTTCAATTGCAACAGTGAAAAATAAGAAAGAATACATTATTGTGTAGCTGGCAGAAGGAAACAGCATGGGGTGTTTTCTTCAAATATTTATGCCAACTTCACCCAATGCATTACAAAATATTTTTTTTTATAAAACAGTGACATTAATAACTGTTTGAGAATAATATTTTGCAGTTAATATGATATTAATAGCTATAGAATAAAGCCAAGTTATTATATAATATGTTATATTAAGGAATAGGATCTGTTGGCCACTTACATGTTATATATTAACAGATCTGTAGCCTGACATCAGGAAATTGTTTACAAATTCTTCACGTGTGGAAAAAAATTAAGCAATTGATTACTAGTGATTGACGGATTAGCCAAGGTTAATTTTAC